>JAFBJR010001097.1:23311-52514 GCA_016785285.1 Brachirus orientalis | reverse complement strand
GCCTGATGTGGAGCCTGATGTGAATCCTGATGTGGAGCCTGATGTGGATCCTGATGTGGAGCCTGATGTGGATCCTAATGTGGATCCTGGTGTTGATCCTGATGTGGAGCCTGATGTGGATCCTGATGTAGAGCCTGATGTGGATCCTGATCCACCATCATGCCCCACCCCCCCCAGACGAGGGGGGTGGCCCCGGTGACCTGCGTCCAGGTGAGGGAGAGTGTGGTCCATTAATATTATTCATGGAGAGAGGTCTTGGTGAACCAGTCTTTGTCTGGTCCGTCACCTCGGGACGACCCAGGACTCTCGGCTGGGAAAGTCACGGGATTCCCCCAGAAGAGCTGGACGAAGTGACCAGGGAGAGGGAAGGAGGGAGGGAGGTGGATTGGTTTTCAGCTTTGTGGTTTTGGATTTATGTATTTCAGTTGTTTCCGCTTTGAAAATTAAAGTACAATCCTGTGACATTAAATGCAGTGTTAATTATGACTCAAACGCCGCTTAGTTTTAGTCCAGTTTCAGTTGTGCTTCTTTGTATTATTTAAATGTGTTTTAACTGAATTTACAACAACATATAACGGTTTATATACGAAACATTTTAAAACAATCCCATTTTTCTTTTTTTTTGTTACTTACCGTTGTTTCAGTTTAAGAAAAAGATTATTAAATAAGATTGGACTTACTACACCATAGAACAGCTGAGCCCATTAAATCGTGTCAGTGTGTTTAGTTTCTGGTTGGTTCACTGTGTTTTCCCCTTTTGCATTTTGCTCTGCATGTTTTACACAGTCTTCTGTAACACTGACCGTATGTCGTCTTCTCTCTTTCTTCTGTACAGATTAGTCCGATTTAAACTCTTCTCCGCTATTTTTTGTCATATCGACTTCATTGTCCTTATTTACTCAACGTCCCGTGTTTTGTCGCTGACAAACATCTTTGTCAACAAAGTTATCCAAATGGTGATATATATATGACTGTCACAAATGGATGGCCTTCATGCGCCAGATAATAATAATAATGAATTAATAATACATGTATGTAATATTCAACGTGTGCACACACTGTATACATGCATTATTTAAACTGCTGTGTGTTTCTTTTTGACATGTTGCCTAACATGATGATGTTGCTGCTCGTCTGTTCTGTTTGTTTATCATGCACAGTGTGTGTGTCATGTCGTTGCGCAAAATAAATAATCTAAAATAAAAATCTTAATTATCTGAACAGTGATTTTCGTATCTGAACCGGTGACTGTGCATCAGGATTAACTGTATGTTAATAACAAAGCTGATAAATTCACAGGCTAAGATTAAACAGTATAGTTCTTTTTTTTTTCCCTTACACTATAAATCAAAGCAGTCGCTGTGGAAAATGACTTATATAAATCTATTTGTGTAATTTAAATGTTTCTTATTTTTTCAACACCGTCGTGTGAATAGCAAAAGTATAAGTTTAGCATGAGCAGCACTCACGTCTGAGCTGCAGCAGTCTGTATGTCAATGTGTTATGTAGGCGTTTGGTGAGTGGGTGAACGGGTGAATGGGTGAGTGGACGCACTGGGCTCATCAGGGCAAGAGAAATGTGAGACGGAGACAGAGACAGACAACAAGGCAGGATGATGAGTGAACGGGTGAAACAGAGGAGCAGGATGATAAGTGAATGGGTGAAACAGAGGGGCAGGATGATGAGTGAACGGGTGAAACAGAGGGGCAGGATGATGAGTGAATAGGTGAAACAGAGGAGCAGGATGATGAGTGAATGGGTGAGTGGACGCACTGGGTTCATCAGGGCAAGAGAAATGTGAGACGGAGACAGAGACAGACAACAAGGCAGGATGATGAGTGAACGGGTGAAACAGAGGAGGGTGAAACAGAGGAGCAGGATGATGAGTGAACGGGTGAAACAGAGGAGGAGGTGAAGGAGGAGCAGGATGATGAGTGAACGGGTGAAACAGAGGGGCAGGATGATAAGTGAATGGGTGAAACAGAGGGGCAGGATGATGAGTGAATGGGTGAAACAGAGGAGCAGGATGATGAGTGAATGGGTGAAACAGAGGAGCAGCATGATGAGTGAATGGGTGAAACAGAGGAGCAGCATGATGAGTGAATGGGTGAAACAGAGGAGGAGGTGAAGGAGGAGCAGGATGATGAGTGAATGGGTGAAACAGAGGAGGAGGTGAAGGAGGAGCAGGATGATGAGTGAACGAGTGAAACAGAGGAGCAGGATGATGAGTGAATGGGTGAAACAGAGGGGCAGGATGATGAGTGAACAGGTGAAACAGAGGAGCAGGATGATGAGTGAACGGGTGAAACAGAGGAGGAGGTGAAGGAGGAGCAGGATGATGAGTGAATGGGTGAAACAGAGGGGCAGGATGATGAGTGAACAGGTGAAACAGAGGAGCAGGATGATGAGTGAACGGGTGAAACAGAGGAGGAGGTGAAGGAGGAGCAGGATGATGAGCGAACGGGTGAAACAGAGGAGGAGGTGAAGGAGGAGCAGGATGATCAGTGAACGGGTGAAACAGAGGAGCAGGATGATGAGTGAACGGGTGAAACAGAGGAGGAGGTGAAGGAGGAGCAGGATGATGAGTGAACGGGTGAAACAGAGGAGGAGGTGAAGGAGGAGCAGGATGATGAGTGAATGGGTGAAACAGAGGAGCAGGACGATGAGTGAATGGGTAAAACAGAAGCCCCCTAGTATGAGATAGCGGTACTGCAGGTTATGAAAGGTCATTAAATATAAATAAGTGAATTAAATAATTTAAACTTCACTCTTGTGATGGAGTTTTAAATTGCTGTAACACATGTACAATAGATTTTAAGAAATATTTGTGAGGAAACAAATCCGTGGCATTTAAATTATCTGTCATTTTTCTTTTTTTTAGACCTAGTATAGCAGCTCATATGTATTGCAATTTTGTGACATTTTATGTCAAAGTGTCCAGTGTCAGCATACAGGCCTAACATTTCAGTATTTTCTCTCAATTTAAGTTTGTTAATTTTAATTCTTAAAATTTATGTTGATGGATAATTACACACTTTGTTGTGAAGCTTAACCTTTCAAACATGACATGGAGCCCAGGTGCTCCATTGTAATTGCACAGAACATACAGTCAGGTGCATTCAAGGTCCGAACTCTAATAAATAAATAAATAAATAAATATAACCTTCATATTGTTAAGCTTCCTTTTTTATCTGCCATTTTCCAATTTAAACCTGAAGAAAATGTATAACTAATGTATTTATCCACACAACACATTGTACGTCTCCAACTGCAAGTTAATGTGTGCATCTGGTTTATAATCAAAGTTGTCTGTTCCTGATTTTATTTGATTCTTTTACATGAGGTACAGTTACGTCTCTGTGCTACATCATTCTTGGATGTTGCCACATACAGAATATAAGAAGGTCTTTTTCCTCAAGTCTGAGGCCAAGTTTAGGAGAATCCACAAACATTTTACATCGTATCGACTTTTAATTCACACAGAATTGATGATTTGGGAGCTTTAAAATGCTATTTTTGGAAAATAGGTCCCTGAGTGAAAACAACCCACAGCACAACCCTTTACAATTTTGTTTTTACAACCAAATGCAGGTTTGGAAAAAGGATGACGTCATAGTAACACCGCTATCTTGCCCTTCTTTTCTAGGATTTAAGAGACGTGTCACAATCATAACCCAGACATTTGTTTTATTTCTAGTGTTTTCATCTATTCAGACTTTTATTCTCCTCGTTTGGTTTGAGTTTTTTTTTTTGTCTTGCATTTAATTGTGTTGTGTTTTTGTGGATTTCCTGTTTTATTTTGACACATTCTGTATTGTGGGATACTCACCTCTCCCACTCCTTGGTCTTTGTCCACTTCCCCACCTTCTTGATTGCCTGTCCTGCCCTAATTAGTCTCACCTGTGTCTAGTTATCTCTTCTCTGTTGGACCGTCTGTGTTGCTGTTATGATCCTGGTTTGTTTCTTGTGTCTTGGTCCGTCGTGGTTCTAATCTCTGTAAGTTTTTGTCACTTTTGTCCTCTTTGCTTAGTTGTATTTTCGCTTAGGTTTGCCTTTGTTTTATACATTAAATAGATTTTTAATGCACTTCCCTATAAGTTGTCGTGCACCCTCTGTCCTATATCAACTGTGACAATATGACATTGCTTTTGAGAGGTTTTGTGTATATCAAGACATTTCATTTGAAACAATGCGTGCTTAGGAATTAGGAAGAACAAAAAGAAAAGTATTGTTTAGGGAAAGTTTTATTTTTATGTGGATATGGCCTGGATTTCTGTTTAAATACAAACCTGGAAAAAAGTAGTAATTTCAGACAAAAAATATTCATACTAGGGAAAAAAAGTCATTAAAAAAATTGAATTAATTTCCATTAATTCAAAATTTAATTTAAAAAGATTTAAAGTAGTAGTAGAAAGTCATTTCAGACAAGAAAATCTTGCAATTTCCTACTCAAAAATAATCTAAAAAAAGTCTGACCTGTATCCAATAATTTTTATTAATTAAAAAAAAAACTGAGCCTTTTTTATTTGAAGTGAATGCAGTAAATTTCCGTTTAGATGAATTTTAATCCCACACTCCACTCCACAACAATATTCCCCATCATTTGTGAAGATTTTCCACCACGGACGTCATTTACAGTCACACTTCTTTTTTGTCGTTCTTCCGGAAACAGCCGAGCATTGCCGACAACTCCCGAGGGCGCGCGCCGACGGAGCTGGAGGATGCTGGTGTGACAGAGACCAGAGGAACAGCGGACGGTCAAAGAGGAGGCTGAGCTCCGTGTAACCGGGGAAAACACCGGGAACAGCCCGGGAACAGTTCCGAGAGAAGCGGCTCAGCTCCGGCGGCTGAGCGGAGGATTTACCCGAAAACCTTCACTGACACACGGAGCCTTTTCTCCTGTTTAACTCAAAGGATTTTCGAGCGAGTGTTGCGGGACCAGAGGAAGTGGAGGAGACTCACTCTTTTGTCCCTCACCTGTGAGCGGGGACCTCACTGCTCCTCACTGCTCCTCAGCATCTGCTCCGGAATGCACGCGTCCTCCACGAGAACCTAGAAAATGGTGAGTTATCCGAATTATCACTGTTTGATTGGTGTGAAGAAAGTGTGAGAGAGGCAGAGTCCGTGCTGCATGTGAACGCTCCTCACACAGCAAGACGCCACTGTGGTATTTAAACAGTAATTAGGTTTTTTTGTTGTTGTTGTTGTTTTTTTTTAAATACATAAATCACTTTTCTGATCATAGTTTTCCTGAACGTCCTTATAATGATACAAGTATAATCATACAAGTATAATCATACATATATACTATCTTCTTTCAATGTGGCCGTTACACCTGATTATCCTCAACTTTTATGTTTTATTTTTTTTTTTTTAAATATGGTGTAAAATTGAAAGAAATGATGCGTTTATTAATGTACTTATTAATGAAAGATGATAACATTTTATAAAGAATGTGTTTGGCCAGAGCATCTCTACAGCAAAGACGTGTTATGTGCACTGAAAACCTTTGCAGAGCCAAGCATGAAATAGAATTTCATTTATTTATTTATTTATTTATTTATTTATTAGCACGGATAATTTTATCTTAATAATTTATTTGTTGAATTTGACAGTGATTCTGCGCACTTTTCTCACCACAGTTCACTCAGTCACAGCATTTTAAAAAAAATAGACTTTTCATAAACTGTGTTGATGCATTAAATGTCTGTGTGTGTGTGTACATGTCTTTTTATCCTTGTGGGGACCAACACGCGTCCAAACCTGTCTTTGTGGGGACAAGGTGTTTTTCAGGGTTAAGACCTGGTTTTAAGGTTAGGGTTAGACATTTAGTTGTGATGGTTAGGGTTAGGGTAAGGAATGTAGGAATGTATTTTGCCTGTCAGTGTCCACGCAAAGATGGTAAGACCAGCATGTGTGTGTGTGTGTGTGTGAGAGAGAGAGAGAGAAAAAATGACCTTTTTGGGTTAAATAGAACTCCTGAATATGTCTATTATAATTCTGACACAATTATAAAAACCTATAGATAATTTGTATCATGTATAATGAAGCAAAGTGATGATAATGAACATATAATGTGTGTGTGTGTGTGTGTTTTTTTTTTGTTTAATGCATCAGATTTATGCTCTCACTCTCCTTGTGTGTGTGTGTGTGTGTGTGTGTGTGTGTGTGTGTTTGCTGGCTTATTATCAGTCTATATGGTCTACACGGTTTGTAGATGTCAGATTTTTCATTCTATCAGCAGCTCCTGTCAATGCTCTCCATTCCAAAAAAAATCTAAAATGCTTCATGATTAAAATCAAGAAAGAAGAAGAAGAAGACAGATGAGAAGAAGACAAAGTGCATCACTCTGTCTGACACAGTGATAATTGGCTGTCAGTTCACCTGGATTTTGACAGAATCCCAAATTAGGCTGCGGAGAGGAGGAGTGAGGCAGAGCGGAGTGAGAGAGAGAGAGAGAGAGAGAGAGTGCAACAGATGGAGGGAGGAGGAGGAGGAGGAGGAGGAGGAGGAGTCATAGGAGCAGGATTCAGACATAGACAGTGTTGTAGTGTTATGTTCTGTCACTGTGTGGTGTCTATATATCTTGGTTATTGTGCCTCAGCTGGATGCCAACACACACACACACACACACACACACATGTATGATGATTTTGTCACCTCTTTAGGACCTTTTCTGTCATAAACACTGACCTTGTCAGGACCAGTAGTCCTCATGGAGACTAAAACCTGGTCCTAATGAATCTGAACCTCATTTCTGAGGAGCTGGATAAGTTTAGTACTAAGATTTAAAGTTGTGGTTAGTTTAAGGTTAGGGTTAGACATTAACAGGTTATGGTTAAGGTTATTAATATGGCTTTGGTTAGGCTGTCCAAATGAATGGAACTCAATGCAGGGTGTTGATCTGTGTGTGTGTGTAAATGGTATTCCTTATGTCGTGGGGACCTACGTCTGTTTACACAGTCACATTATGGGACTTGTCTTCTTTATGGGGACAAAAATCAAATCCCTATAATGTAATTTACTACATTTTAAGTTGATGACATGTTTTAAAGTTAGGCTGAGGTTAGGGTTAGGACACTAGTAATTATGGTTCAGGTTAGAGTAAGTTTCCAGGAAATGAATGGAAGTGAATGCAATGTCCTCTGAAGTCATAGAAACCTGTGTGTGTCTTTTGTGAGGACCAGCAAATGTATAAACCACAGGAAGTGAGGACATTTTGTCTGGTCCTATTTATACAATGGCCTTTTATAACCAAGTAGATTTCTGTTCTCAGTATATTATACATTTATCTTGACATTCAGCGACAGCTGAGTCGATGTGAATGTGGGGTTTTTGCAGAAATTATACGTACAATATTTATTTATGTATTTATTTATTTATTTATTTTTTCTGGCTTTATAGGTTTGTGTGTGAAACAAAGGCTCCCTGTGCTTGTTCGTCTCACTGGCTTTACTCATTTGCATACAAACTGATTTTTAATGCCAAATAATTGTTGAATGTGTGTAATTTACATTTATATTATTAAGGCTAAGAGATTTATCGTATTAAAGGTTTGACATGTAACATTAAGGAGGGTTTACTGGAAGAAACTGAATATACTGTATTACCCTTAAGTATGTTGGTATGAGTGAATAATTGCTTTAAAATATTAAAAGATTTGGTTTTGGTTGTCATAGAATAAGCCTTTTACATGTACTTTAGGACAAGGGCCTTGCTAAACGGAGGCAGCCATCTTGTGCTGCCTTTTTTGTACAGAGAAACATCGTTTCTGGTATGTGAAGGCCACCGTAGTTGTGTGACTTACATGGGAAAGGGAAGGGTGAAGAGAAGGAGTCCTCTTGTCTGCTGCATTCTCACGAACAGAGAATGTACTGGGCCTTTTTAAATGATTAACTAAATGAAGTATATTACATTAAAATTGTAGCTTTGAAGCTGCACTTGGTCAGATTATTGGAAAACCAGTTGATTGTGGGGTCTGTCCTGAGATTGGACACATGCACTTCCTTTACTAATAAAGGCGTTCCTGTACTCCTTTTTAACTTTTTTTAAAAAAAACTTTAGGTTGCTTTTCAGCACAGGAAGTGAGCTCAGACTCTCCTTTGTTTACATGAATACAAGTAATTCAAATATACAACTTAACTGGAATAAAAATGTTTTATGGAGACACCAAAATCCAAATTCTCTGGTCTGATTCAGCTCATTCCCAAAGAAATTTTAGATTTTAACGCAGTACCCAAAGTTCAGGCTAATTGGGGAACTTGTTTTTAGGAAGTTCTGTTTTAAAAGAAAGAAAGAAAGAGCCGACACGTGGCTCAGAGATGAGAACTGAGTCTGTCATATGTTAAGTGAAGATGTGACCAGGAAAGGGAGATGATAATCATGAGGCTCACAAAATCACACAATCCTGATCCTGCAAAATCAACTATAAAACTATAATAAATAATTTTCCTTGCTGGATGCTGATGCTGCAGAAACTTAAGACACTGGTGAAATTTTATTATAAATATAAATATATATATATGTACATGTTGGCACAAAGGCAAGAAAAAAGTGTCTGACGATACACATTAGTCTGTTTTGTTCACTCAACTCACTGTGAAAGTGAAGCCTGAACAATAATTGTGTGATTTTTAATAATTTAAATAATTCAAATTTTGTTCCTTTATGCACTTACAATTCTGAATGTATTGATATTTATATTTAAAAATATAAATCCAGTATATTTTCATTTATATCTGATATTGATGTAGAATATAATAATGTAAAAATATGATTTAATTATTGCAGGTATCTGAGCACAAATGTCTTATTTTTTTTTCCATAATCATTCAAAGCTGTCGATGATTTTCTTCACTAATTGATTAACTGTCGGAAAGTGTTTTCTCAAACCTGGAAATGATGATGATCTCAAATGTCATTCGGTTTTAATGATTTCTTTGTCAAATTGACCAAGGAAAAAAGAAAATATTCAAAATAAAATATTTAAAGAAAGAAAATATTCAACGTATTTCATTATTTAAAAAAAAAAACTGATTACCAACATTAGTTTAGTAAAATTAATCAAATAATCCTTGCAGCCCTCATTTAGTGATTTCAGGTATCTGAAATAGGTAGATTATTCTCTTAATTGATTTGATTTGGTCTGTAAAATGTAAGAAATCAGACAATAATCCCGTTTGAGAAGCTGAAAAATCAGAGAAACACTGAAACCGAGTAGCAGATTATCAAAATAGTTGGCGGTTCATTTAGTAATTGATTAATAATCGATCAGGGATTGCAGCCTTAGTGCAAACGTGAGCGATTTAGTCTTAATCGCAGCTTCTCTGCTGGTTTCAGCTGCATATTTGGGCTGACTCTACTCAGCGCTTCTTCTCCACTTTGATAAATTGTGTGTAATTTCAGGGATGAACAAGCATGAAAACATATGGACGGAGAGGGCTGCTGGATTTTGGCATTCTGTGTATACAGCATTTTCATCCAGGTTAGAGTCTGCACACTGAGACAACGGACCTGCGGCGTGGAAACGAGCCGCCGCGGGCTCAGACTCTTCTGCTCACAGCCTTAATGCTCCATAATTAGCCCTTTTTTAATAAAAGTTCCTATAAAATGAGTTTTAAGGCTCACAGCTAAGAAGAGTATAAATTAAAAATGAAATAAATAAAATACTGTACATCATGTTTTTATACATTACAATACAATACAACATTGCTAGTTAATTGTTGCTTGTGCAACAATTACATATTTTTTTGCAACTTTACATATTTTTAAGGCTTTAAACACTTACTAAATTAATCAGCAACACATGTCCTGACATCTGTCCTAAAGTGGTTTACAGATGATTTGATCAATTATTTCATTATTCACCAGGTCATTGTCACTAGACTCTGACTTTCTTCACAGGAAGACAGAAGTAGAGATTTTTCCTGGCCTTTTTTTTTTTTAATTAAATCACTTATTTTGCACTTGATGTGCATTGAAAAATAGGGTGTGTTCAAATTCATTGACTCACAATTTAGTCTAATTAAGTTAATCCATGAAATTAATCACTAAAAGTAAAACCTTCCTCCCAAATTCTAGCAAGTTTGAAATGACCGGAATCTCCCTGGATGTTTGAGGATCATATGGAACAGTGAATTCAGTGCAAGACACAGTTTTCCCTTTAAGTTGCAAGGTGCAGGCTGTGTGTCTGCAGAGCACGGGGGTGATTTGTTGTGTACGTGTGTTTTCCTGGCCTGACTTGTCTACACAGCTATTAATTCCACCAATAATCCAGGAGCATGTGCATCGGCCAGGTTGCTCACCAACACCACGGTTTAGTGCCCATCCACAGTGTTGCAGTTTCAGAGCGAGGCTGAGCTCCTATCAAGACTGACAGACGCAATTTCCTTGCTGTGACACACGCTGATGTCAGATATGGGGAAAATATCTCAAACTTTGTGATGGCTTTTAGGTGTGCAGAACTTCACCTGATCACATGGTGTAAGGTGTTTGTGGTCAAACCAGGCAGTGGGTTTTGACCAGAGGTCTCAAGTCAAATGAGTCTATAGTTAGAACCTGTAGTCTATAGTTACTTCAGTTCCAATAAAGACATTGTTGGCATAAATCAAGTCCAGCACACTTTACTCTCCTTCATGCTTGGATATGATACCTTTCCATTAAATTACCCTCAATTCCCATTTCTCACTCACTCATTTTCTCCCACTTCATCCTCCACTCCTGCTCCAGCTGACATAGGATGAGGTCACAGTCCGTCACAGGGCCACATAGAGACAGAACCATTCACTCTCACATTCACACCTATGGGCAATTTTAGAGTGCCACTTAGTCTAATCCCCAAATCTGCATGTTTTTGTACTTGTTCCAACCGGGTCCTCTTTGCTGCAAAGGCAAGAGTGCTAACCACTACACCAACCATGCGGCCCTCGTTCCCATAAATTCCCATGGAAAGTTTCCAATTTAGAAAAAAAATTCCCCAGCTTAACTTACCATGGACATTTTGCGGAAATTTCCTGGAAATTTTCCAATTATTAACTGTGTTTTGCAGCTGTAGTGGCAGAGAATGTCCTGCAGCCGCAATCAGTCTTGCTTCGTTTTGTTCCACGGTGTCTTGTTCCCAGCGAGCATCCCAAGCTCCTGAAGTTTCTTTGCAGTTCTCAAAGTTCCAAGTCCTCTAAGTGAACTGAGTATGTTTGTGCAGTGTTGCCCTGTTATGGCAAATTCAAGGGCTTTTTTGCTGGCGTGTCTATATGTCTGACCAGGGCTTTGAATCAGAATATTTTTCCATTTGGTTCGTTCCGAACAGAAACAGTATTTTACCGTTTCCGGTTTCAGGTTCCACCCTAAAATTGATGTTCCTGAACCGGTTAGAATGAAAAAAAATATCGTCTTCATTATTTATTTCTTCACATCATCTTGATGTACATATGAGGGTATTGTAGGGGTATTTGTATTACATTGTATTATTTGTAGATACGTTACATTAGCAACATATCTGATGCACAAAGGCCTTTAATATTAAAGCAGCTGTTTTCATTTGCTTTAATGTTTGTCAAAAACAGATAAAATAATCATGTCTAAAACAAACATTTTTTAAAATTAGTAATGTTTATCTCTTATGGTTATTCTAGACTGGGAGAGCACCACATAGACCATCTGGTTGTCTGAATAAACAATTCTGTTCTGAAACATTAAAAAATATAAAGTTTCTGGCTGGTTTTTGTTTGTAGGAAAATACCAAAAGCTTTTGGTTTTGTTTTTGTTCCATGAACCGGTCGAAGCCTTGGTCTGAATATAGACCATCTGGATTCAGTGACTTTCACAAAGAGTGCTGTGGAATTGCACATCTTATATAGACGATCAGCTGCTGCAGTTGTATAGTATTATTGGGACCCATGTACAGTTGTAGCTTTTTTTCTTTTTCCAGATTTTCCAGTGTTGCCCATGATTCTTGGTGATTCTCCATTCCTCTTCTCCCCACATAGGTTGGCCATGGTTGTCAGCCAGGTACACATGGGTGAATTCTGCAGCCAGAAATGTCATTAGATCAAGCTCAACACACAGATAAATGAAGTGACAGAGGTTCCGGTCACAGCTGGCCACGGCTCATGGCTCCACCGTCAGAATGAGCTGCCTGCTCTTTACAGCACCACATCAGGAAAACCAGTGCTGAGCGCTGGTCCTTGGCTGATTGAAGTTGATTAAAGCCAAAATGTTGTGCTGACATTTGAAATGATTAAAAGAAACGAGACACAGAGTTTGAAGCAGACAGAAATGAAGTGAAGTTATCAGTCAAAAGTGTGTGTCTCCTCCCTTCCACTCTGCTCCTGCGCCGCTGGACGGTTTGAATGAATAGATTCTAGTGTTGGAGCTGTGACCGGGACGTGGCCCTGGATGCTCTCTGAATGTAAAACCTTCCCTCAGTATTAGATCAAGGCTTTCCCTGTATGTATAGAGCTACTCATTCTTCAAAGTTGAGGGTAATACACGTTTTTTTGCAAACTTGCAAAGCCAGACATTTCTGTCAGTGCTGCATAACGGTCTGGCTTCTCTATTTTCATCTTACCATAGGCAGAAAAACACTTTTTGAAAACCAATCATATTTTTCCTGAGCCCTGTTTCAAGCAGCAGTAGCACTTTGGAATGTGGTCTATTTATAGTAATTTCAAAACAACCAAAATAACTGATCCACACTGTCCCTCTTTTTGGCACATTTTGGGATCACAACACCTAAAGGAGAGGGAGATGGATACACCACTGTCTGTTGAATGGTTGACAGTGAATTGACCAGAGCTGGCCCAAGGCATCAGCAAAGTGTGTGCCCATGACCACCAGGGGGCCCCCTAGATTATTTTGTTTGTGCATGGCGATAAGAGTGAGTCTTTTGCACATTTTACATAGTTTTCAGACACAATTTCTTAACATGGTTACAGTTTCAAGTATTTCTTTATTTAATTCAATACAGTCTTTTGTGTATTTGCATTAATTTTTGTTAAGTTATTTCAATTTAATTGTAGTGTTATAGTTTATTTTTGTAGCTCTCTAATTGTTGTTGCACTTCAAGTCAAACCTAGCAAAGTAATTGTCATGGTTACAAAAAATGCATTGTTTTTTTTTGCTACTTTTTATTTGGCTGACACTCTATTCACCTCAGTATGGTGCCATTTTTAATACTTAGTGAAAAGCCATATAAGGGTAAGAACATGCAAGGCGGCAACACAGCTACAACTGTGCAGAATTCCCCCATAAGCATCATAATTTACTGCGTTATTGTTGGTGTCGATAAAGAGCCCCAGAATCAAACTTTGTTTAGGGCCCATGAAGACTTGGGTCGGCCCTGGAATTGACTATCTTATCTGCACAGTCTGGTTTTCACGAAGCCAGTCCAACTATCTCGGGTGAACTGTCAGCCAGCGATGCAGAGATGTTCTACCGTCGGTGTTAATTTAGCCGAGGTTGAGCACAGAGGGAAACAGCAGTACTCCACATGAATCCCTCAGGCCTATCTTCTGAAACAACTACTAAAATGTAATCATTTTCAAACTATATTTTAAAGTTTAATTGCTTATGTTACCCTTAAAAAGTCCAAGTTTCCCCTCAAAGTAAAGGGAGTTGCCTTGTATTTTAGTGGAAGTTGTGACTAAATATACAGTGTGTCACGTTCACTACTTTAGTGCATCTGGACAAATGATTTATCTCCTGTTAACTGCATCTCTACCATACGATGGGGCCCTGGGGCTCAGGGGACTGACGGGATCGTCCACTGACAAGAAGGTCAGAGGTTTGATCCTTGGTTACTCCAGTTCATGTGTCAAGACACTTATTAACCCAAGAACATAACTAATGTCTGTGCTGGCAGTAACAATGTGAAGTAAAACCTACTGCACTGATATCCAAAACCAAATAGGTGTAAACTGCTTTGAGTGGTTCTCAAGACGAGCAAATTGAAGGCAAGTATGTATTTGAGTCATGCAGTGTTTCCCCTACAATTTTAAATTAATTTGCCACAACAAGATTTAAAAATAATTTCAAACTAAATGAATTAAATGGTCTAATAATCATTGCACATTACACACGTTTGACTTTTTTGCCTTAATTTGCAGCTTTTAGTGCTCATTTCTGCAACTTATGAGTGGTAATCATTAGTGGCACAGTAATATTAGTGTTCGTGTGAGATTTTAGTGGCGAGTGCCAAACTGAATATTTTTGCATGAGGAAATTATCCTAATTCCAGGTCTATTTAGAAGATGTTTGTACTGTGTTTTGAGGTTTGGGCCCATGATTAGTGTTGGTTGTATTAGACGAAGGCGGTAAATCCAATGTTGTTTTACAGATTTTCCTCAGATTTTCTCTTATTCCCAATGTCATGTCTTTTGATCAATGGCAAATATATTCTCACACAGTGTTGGAAGGAACATACCTTCTCTCAGATACATTCTTTAGTCTTGATTGACCAGAGATGACCAGTGGTGTCAACAACCTGAGATGATGAGTCAGATTTTAAGTCTTTATTCTTTAACAAAGTTTGTTAGGCTTTTTCTCTGTCTTCTATTTTCACTTTAAAGAAGAGTCTTGAGGCACTTGGAAATAAGTCTCTGCCTCTTTTAGAACCATGGCTTTTGTGTGTAAACATATTTTTGACTCTGTTTAGAAAGTGAATCCTGGTCAGGTAGTCACTACAGAGGGCAACTCCACTTGTCCATAGAAATATGACCTTCCAGTTGTACTTAAATTAATGAAGTTAACTACCATTTTCCTGAGCAGTTAATGGTCTCAATTGCTAGTTTCAATTCTTCATCAACAGAGCTTGATGTCGGTTTTGTAACACATGTTCCCATACAGAGGAAAACATGAGTGGACACCAGTGTGTTTAAATTTTGGAAGAATACGTCCATTTTTTTTACACAGTATTTGGTCAAGACGTGTATATTATTTGCAAAGTTAAATGCTAAAAAACCCCATCCCATGCTCCAGTCTGTCCTCGCTGATGTTTGCTGCGATGTAACTGATTTTTTCCACCTAAATGTTTCCTTTTGAGTGTCATTTATAAGTTGACCTCATGCTGGTGCTGCATGCTGAATGAGCACTGCAGATGCTGTGCCTGCCAGGCCAGTAGCTGCTGAAATATCTTTTTATGAAGCAGCGTTGCCAGACGGGACAGATTTTCATTTTGTACACACAGTCAAACTGAAGCTTGTTTAATATTTTGCCAGGCATTGTCCTGCGTAACAGAGATTGTAATTAATTCTTTATGCATATCCTGCAGAACAACCTGCCAGTTATTTGCACTTGGCCATGTGGCGACATGCTCATGTTGTTCCAGATCAGGGCCAAAGTCCAGCCTCCGCACAGACCTGCTGCCGTAGCCGTGTGCTCGCACTCTGCAGGAAAACAAATGCTTTTGACAAGCAAACATGGCCACCAGCAGCTAATAAGAGTCAGTGCTGTCCCTGTGTGGAAACACAAGAGGAAGACTCATTTACATAAATGGAGCACGATATGAATTATTTACATTTCTTTTCCCATTTTGGTGAAGTGCTGTTGAGACGGGATATTTTAATTAGTTGACTAATTACACAAGAAGTTTGAAGATGTTTCAATTTTCTGCTTTGCAGCATGACAGGATGTTCTTCACTGATACGAGCTGAGTCCTTATTCAGAACTAACGTTAACATTTTCTGCTGGTCCAGACCAAACCCAACCTTTACGTGATTTGTTCTTGAAAAAAATGTCTTACACAAGTATAGGTTCAGGTGGCAAATGCGTAGTTTGACTGTGGTATTGTTATAAATTAAAATCTTTAAATCATCTGTCTTATCTGACATCTTTTTCTATACATCATAAATAATAAGACTTAAATAATAACTTAATAAATAATAAGACTTATTATAAATAAGTCGAAACTGGAAAGTAATTGACCTGGTGTTTCTGTTGAAAACCACAGCTTACACTTCACAACAACACAAAATAAACCATGATGGTTTGAGGATGAAAATGGTTCATGGTTTGCAAACTTCAAAACTATGATGTTCTCAATGTTTTGTTTTATCCAATGTCTAAAATTATTCATTTTCAATGATTATTTTGTTGCATGGAGCAAAAAGAATAACAGTAAATATTCACATTGAGAAAGCAGAAAAGTCAGAGACCAATTAATCAGTTGTCAAAATAGTTATTAGTCATATGAAGAAATTAAAATCCCAATTAACTGGTCTTTGAATTTTCACTTTGGAGCAAAACTCAGTCTTTTACTTCTTTTACTTCATTTTGTTCATGCTACATATCGATATTGACCGATGTGAAACTTTTTTTATTGTGATTAAGTTCTTGTTTTGTCATATCACCTCGCTGTACACGTGTACATACTTTAAATGTAAAACCTGTATGCAGAGTAGATGTAGTAAAACATCCAACAGGAGCGCACATGCTCTCTCCCAAGTGCCCTGTGATTGGTCCAAGGCCTTTGTGTGATGCTGCAGATTCATTGTGAGGACATGCACAAGTTTAATTTCTATTTCTTCAAAACCGTCACAAAATCCCGCTGAATTCCCACCTCACTGCACAGTTATAAATAGTATGAGGTGATGTATGAGCAGCAGCAGCAGCAGCAGCAGCCTCAGAATGTGTCATGTGTCAGACACTGGTGGACGTGACCGACTGTAGACGGCGGGCAGTGATCTTATTACCTGCATTAGGTGCTTCATTTTGCCTCATGAGCAGAATTCCAAGCAAGGCATTACCCGCGACTCACAGGGACGCCATCCATCTTCAGTGACTCGTTATGTAATATGGACTGACATTTATGAGCTCGCTGTGGTTTCAATATGAAAGCTGTAAAGCCAAACATATGGGGTGTCTTTTATTTTACAGGGCTTTTTATGGAGGCTCCCTAAACAGGGCGCAGATAGACGGCGTGTGAGTGGACGCGGACATGTGACGGGCTTTGATATGGTCGTGATACTGGAACCGAAGCAAAGGACTGTGGTTAATTAAATAAATACTCTCTCTTTGCCACATGGAGGCTTTTTGCTCATAACTGTTTGTTCTCTGGACAGATTCGTAAATAGATCCGCAACCATGTTTTATTAATCTGAGAGGATGAATGGAAAATATTTAATGGCTTTTAAAACTAAACCATTTACTTCTGAAAGTAACATGTCTTTCTCTGACATGTGATTAATTTCATGTGCCCAGTTTTTAAGTAGACACAGAAGAAATGTTGGCTCTGGACACGTGGCTTCTTCTGCTGGAGATGTAGCAGTCGGGAAATACAAGTTAATGGATCTTGATTATCCAGTATTTATATTAGATTATACTCAGTTCCAGCCTCACAAAAAACAATTCTTAGAATGATAAAACCTTTGCATATTATAACAATTCCATATGTGTCTGATAAAGGAATTACACTCGGATTGTAATAATTTTAATTCAAATTACTTCCAATTCTGTGAACCAAATATAGTCCCAATTGGATAAAAGCAAATTTATGACACACTTATAATAATCTTAATTATAGGATAAACATGGTGGTAGGAAAAAAAAAGCTCAATTATTTTGAATTTCAGAGCAGCAAACAAATCAAATTATTAATAATAATAATAGTGGTACATATGACAGTGAGCATATAGTGCTCTCCAAGGTCAAACATAATTGTACATTAAAAGGTCCAATTGTGTTTTTGTCTTGGCAGCCTCCCACCACAAGGGGGAGTGTCACTCTTGCCAATTATCTCCACAGTGTTATATGTTTTTTGATGATTTATGGATGAAAGTGGTTTCAATAGAGAGCAATTTTATGTTTGAAGTTTATGGGCATATGGATAATAAACTTTTGTCAGAAGGAATCAGACATTCAACATTTGTTTTACATTCGTAAAAAACCAAAGAGTCAGTAACCATAGTGACTGTTTTTGATAAGCAAATGTTGCTAGAACTAATAAAAATGTTGGAAATGGAAGAACTAGTCAGGCGTCTAACTTAGTGTTTCACAGTCCCTGACACTGTGCACCCACTGTCCTGCATGTTTTTGATGTTTCCCTGCTCATACACACCCAATTCAAATGAATGGGTCATTATCGAGCTTTTTCGTTTGAATCGGGTCTGTTTGACCTGGGAAAACATCATACACATGCAGAACAGTGGGTCCTTAGGACCAGGATTGAGAAACTGTAGTCTAGCTGCTGAATTTCAAGTAGGTGGGACGAAATTGGGGTTTGCATGATTTTCTTTGAAATGATAGATGAGATGTGATTTTGGAAATATTCCTTAATTGGTTAAAGTTGGACGAAGGCTGTTTTCTCATCGTCTAGAATAACATCTAGGTTTTTGAATTAAGCTCATCAGCTCCATACGATTCTCTCTGTTTGTGAGAGTAGAGGTGTGTCGATCTTGTGCCAGCCGACATCATTCCTGAGGTGCGCACAGGAAGTGATTTGTTCTATTGTCCTATTTATGTTACAGTGAATTCTGCTGCTCAAAAAACTGTCGCCACTGTGTAAACACACACACACTCCCTTTGTGGGGTCCGGTAGTTTTGCTTGACATAGCCAAGTTTCGGATGAAGGACACTGCACACAAATGTTTGCGTTGTTTCTGTTCACAAAGAGCAAAAGAAATTGCCATAAGTTACTCACTAGTGCTTTAAAACTGGGAGGCAAAGGAGTTGTACTTGAGGCGTTCAGGACTGACTATAAGGAGTTCTCTCTTGTCACAAACTAATTTAAAATTGTAATAAAAATGATGATGATTGCCTAATAATACATTTTAAAAGTCACCTGCTGGATGAAATTAACCTCTCCTCCGGCATCACACATTTAAAGCCTGAGCAAAAAAACTGGTAAAATACTACATTCACTGTAAATATATGAAGTCAAGATCTTTTTCATTCACTTCATTATAGAGTGAAAGGCAAAGGCTAATTTATTTCTACCGTACGTTTTCATTCACAGATGCCATTCACCACATTTATAAAAACCTGTTAAAATTCTATTGGAAATGTAAAGGTCAGTGTGTTGTAAATACAAAGTTTAAGTCCCTGACCTGTGACCAGAGCCTTTGTGTAGTGAAAACACTCACTCTCTCCTCCGTCTCCAACGTTATTGCTGACTGTTCATCGGCTCTTAATGTCTAAGTGCTGATGTACAGTCAGCAACGCTACCTTTTTTGCACCGTTGTCCTGCTGCTCAGCAGCTTCAGCCGGAGGACAGAGCAGTTGTTGCTTATTTATGAAGGGATCAAGCTCTGGCCCCCGGGGGCCACTGCAGCAGCAGCAGCAGCAGCAGCAGCAGCAGCAGCAGCAGCAGCAGCAGGAGCAGGAGCAGCAGGCTTTATCAGTGCTAAATGGATCTGAAAATGCTTCGGCCACGACGGACTCACCGTCCCCTGATTTATGGCTGAGGTTGCAACAAACAGTTAGCAGCGTTACTGGCAGGGATATAAGCATTTTCATGGCCACAGTTCACGTTTATTTCAGCTATAAATTCTGAGAGATATGGAACAAAAAAGAGCAAGTTGGATTTATGGCACGGGGGGATGTTGTTTGTGAGCTGTCAGAGAGAAAGTGTGTTTCAATACCCCCTGGATGAGGATGAACGGTCAGTCCGGCCTCTTATCTCTGCTTTTTGCCCAGTACGGTGTCAAAATAAATATTCTTATCCCAATGAAATGCAACGAAAATCAAACATATTTGTCTTAAAAGTTTGATACTTTGTCATTCGTCCTCGCACAAAAGAAACACCTGAACTTGTTCACTAGTGAAACGCAACATAACATGCAGCTTGAAGATGACTCAAAGTGGTTCGAGAAAGAGAAATATTTGACAATTTATTTAGTAAATGATTGATAAAACAAGTAATGTGACATTGATGTCACTCATGTTGGCCTGTCATATACAGTATATGTATATATAACACTTTCACTTACATTATTTACATCTTGATCCACTGAATCCAGAAGAATTTCTGGATCTGTGTAGAACTTGACCTGCTTGTAGCTATTACCGTCTTACATAAACATGATGTCACATACATATCTGAACCATGTTACATTTAAATTGCTGCCAAATCCGTAATCTTGATCAGATCTGGATCAAACCGTGTCTGGTGGTAGATTGTCTGATCCCACATACACATGCCAAATATCGGAGGGTAAATTCTAACCAAAATGTAATGGGAACATACTTGGATGATCCCCTACCCGTCAGAAAAAATTCAGATTGATGCATCAAAAACTGTAGACAGGAAGTTGCTAACATAAACCAAGCGTCAAAGGGATTTATATTATTTATGTGTCCATTTTCCCTGTATTTTGACATCGTCCTCTGTCAATTGCGTCTGTGCTATGGTGGATGAATGCTCTGTCAGTGTAAAAATGTAATTATACTGCAGGTGAGGTCTGAAGAAACATACAGTGTCTGTTAGATTAATACACTGTTATTGATTATACGTAAACTCTTAAAGCAACAACTGACTCAAGTAATAAAAATGTATTAATTTAACAGCCAGTGTTGCTGGAAAGAGAACAGAGATAAAAAGTAATGCATGTATTACTGTTACAGTATATGCAATGGTAAAGAAGCACATTTTACAATGCAGCAGGTAATGACCAGTTTTCCACATCCATAAATGTGCAAATGTGTCTCCACTGCAGCCTGACTGTGGGATATGCTGTGCACTGCTTCACTGTAAACTAGGACAAATTAATTATTGTTACATGGCATTGGCCTGAATAACAGACAATATTTATTTTTCGGAAGCTGAAAAAGTGGGGCGAGAGGGCAGGACAAAGTTTGTGTTGAAAGCATCGAAAAGGAAAATGTATGAATGGTGTAAGTACCTGTGTGTGGCTCCTGCACAGTGGGTTCAAGGTGTCCTCCTTTTATGTCGGTACACATGAGTGAATGGGTCTTTCAAGAAAACGATTGGGTACCACTGGTCTAAGCAATTCTCTTTATATCTCTCTTCCCATTTAGCAGTGGAGCTATGTGCAGTTTATTGTGATAATTATATCAACACATTTTTAGAAATATTTGACTACGATTTGGTCTTGCCCACAATAAACAAAATACTAAAGTTCTACTTTACCATGATTCGTTTTTAGACTAAAGTAGGGCTGGGCAATGTGGCCAAAACCAAATCATGGTAAAATATTTTTAAACATTTGTTGATATAAATAATTATCACAATAAATGGCACATAGTTCCGCTCCTAAGTGGGAAGAGAAATATGAAGAGAATTGTACTAGTGCAGATCAGTGTTACTCAACCTTTTTGTCTTGAAAGACCCATTCACTCGTGTGGACCTACAAAAAGGAGGACACCATGAACCCACTGTGCAGGAGCCACACACAGGTACAGGGTGTGTGTGTGTGTAATACTGTAAAGCAACTCATGTTTCTCGTGAGACCTCCTGATTCTGAGGACACGGGGTTGGCAGCCCTGATCTTACAAGGCTGGTTTTCCGCTAACAGACAGTAGGGGGCAGTGGAGACGGCTGCCAGTCTCCCCACAACAAGACATTTAACCGTCACAGTGACTCCGAAGCCGTTAAATTAGGGTAAAAATCCTGCATAGTTCTGCTTTAAATAGACAGATCAACTTTCTACAGACAATACGCTCTCCTTGCACATTTCTTTTATACCTGTTCATCAACTGCAATGACTGTATTGACTGTGTTCTACCTGTGAGCACAGCAAACTCAGAGCAGCCAGAACCTTTGGCTCGAGCTGCGTGCACAGCTGTCGCGTTCACCGCTGCTGGTTGATGTGTAAATCGGGTTGACTTGTTATCCATATGTTCAGGTGGCAGTTCGTCACTTACAGGAAGTGTGACCTCTGTGGTGATTATATACTTGAGTGCAATCTGATGCAAGATAAAGATGTTTAAATTGTATTGATAAACAAAAGAATTGCCCTTGCTGATCAATGGCAGTCTTCTATATTTTCTTCTATAAACAGTTTCTGGATGAGAGAGGCTGTGTTATAACCAGAGTCAGATAAATACGGTAACTATAGCTATCTCTTGGAATTCCCTTCAGAGCTGTCAGGGTTTGAAGTCAGCCTCCTGTGCTCGCTCCCTTATCGCTCATTAGGACTCAGTCTGTAATCAATTCCTGGCATGTATTGGCTGCTGGACAGTCTGAAGGATCACATTTCTGCCCTGATTTCCAGTATCTCTACAGTCGGACTGGAGTCAGGTGTTTGCTCCACAGTGGAAAAGGAAAATGAATTGTGGCTATTTGTGATCAGGTTAGTATTTGAGTAACTCTGCCTTCCTCCAATGTGCTGTTAGAGAAAACACAGTCTGGTCTCATCACAAATGTTACATTTGTACATTCTGTGCAGGGAAAAATGAAATGCTCAAACGTGACATTTTAGCTTAAAAAAAAAGGAGGTTCATTTTCCCATCTACTTACATTTAAACTGGGTTCTCTTTGAAACCAGTGGACTCTCCTCCTGGAGGTTAACTTCTACTTCTGTCCTACTTCACAGGCTTCACTTTTCAAACTGTAAGACTACATCCATTTGTTACCCACAAAGTGCCAAACAATCATGATAAAAGAGCAAATTTATACATAATGTAGTGACCACTTGATATGCATATCCCACAGCCCATCTGTGGGTCCTGACCCAGTCTTTATAAATTACTTTATTTGTTTTTACATAAATAATGAAGGCATTTCTTCATACAGCATGAATGTCAGCTGAAAGAGGAAGAAATCCACCTCCCAAAAGATCAGCCAGCACAAGTCAAGAAAGCTTTATACAGTGCAGATACTATTAAAGTATTCAATCAGTAAGAGAAACGCCCACACAGGTTTGTGCAGCTCGACAGACTAAACAAAGCCTGATCCCTGACCTGAACCAGAACCAGAACCACAATGTAACTGTTAATGTACGGTTATATTAGTTCATATTAGGGGTGGGAATCACAGGGTACCATACGATATGCTATACATGGTCCACAATACCAACAATATCACAATACGATTCTGTGCTGATCAATATACTTCAAGACAATCTTAAAGCGATACATCACAATGTCTAAGTGAAGTGCAGGATTTCTCTATTCACAACAAAGAAAACAAAGTGCATAAAGTCTGTGTATTGAATGTGGATGAGGCATCTTTTTCCTGCTGTGAACTCCCTCCTCTTCTTCTGCCAGGTAACTTCCACATGAGTTTCCCAGGGAGTGAAACTGGCAGAAACTGTATAATTTCTCAATTAAAATATCAATATTTTTCTGTGTATTCCATGAAGAAGGACAAAGATATGAGCAAATCAATATTTTGACCTATCCCTTTACATATTCTGGAGTTTTTGTGACTGTGTATGAAAGAAATTACTGCATGCTAATATGAATAATTTTATCTGGTAAACTTTGCAAATGCATGGGGAATAGAACAGACTTTAGTTCACCCGTACAAAATATTTTTATATTCTGAAACTATTTAAAACTATTTTCAAATGGAAGAATGTTTTTCTCTGTATGCTGTAATGTGATTGTGCAAGACCCTAAATTACCCCAGATGGACCGCTGTTGTTTTGAGGATCACGACATGAATGTGTGTGAATGGGTGAATGTGTACAGAGCACTATGAGTGGTTGTTGGGACTGAAAGAGACCTGTACTAAATATTAATATTTAATCAATGGTTAAGTCGTGTGCATTTCATTATTTAACAGCTGCACATCATAAAGTTCACGGTTACTGATGTAACAGCAGTATTGGTTTTGACTTTCTTAAATTAATTTCAGTAAATATGAGCTCAGTAAAACTAGCATTTATCAATTTCTGCACCAAATAAGTGGAACAAAGCACAAGATAAATTGAAATCAGATAGAGTTTGAACATTTCCTGCTCTCAGTAGCTTATTTAAATCATTACATCTTTATTTGCTGTTTAACTTACTGGAGATAATTAATAGTTTTTCATTTGTTGTAGTATAACTCTTATAGTTATTATGTCCTACAAACAAATTTTTGTCATTTTTACAATGCTAATCATTATCATTACAAGCCTTTTTTGCCCCTGAATGTGTATTTTTGTCACATTACATTTTATTATATTTTGCATTACTTTAATATAATATACTTTAATATACAATTTTCTGGTTTAAACTTGTCAAGCTTCTGCACCATCCACATTTATTTATATATATATATATATATATATATATATATATATAATTTTTCCCTGCTTCTTTCATACATAACAATGTTCAGAGATGCAGATTTTTGTGGCACAAAGCAGCTGCCATTTGTGTCCCTCCTCCTCCTGTATCTTCAGTCTATGATTTGGATGTGTGAGTGATACATAAAAGCAACTGGAAACTAGGTAACAGCTCTGTATGAATGTGAGTGAATTGCTGAATGCGAGCTGTAATTAAAAGCCTTTTGAATGGTCATTAAGATGAGGGGAGAAAAAAAAAGTCCTGTGAAAACCATTTCTGCTGAGGAAAACATGGAGAGTGAAGAGGAGAAAACTTGAAAGTTTGATAGGTGGGAGATAAAAGCAGCCGTTTCACAGGCAGCAGGTAGTGAAGCTGACAAACCTCACTGTGTCGGCCCGCTGTTCAATTGTCTTACGAGGAAACTGACAGTTGTTGTGAGCCTCTTCGTGACTGATAGTACACTGTGGAGCTCTGAAAGCTCTGTACAGAAACGGGCTCAAATGTCTCCCTGCTACTGCCAAATACCATGCTCCCACTAACTCCTCAGTCAGAACGGAGGGTCCATGAATGCAACACTGAAGGAAAAAAGCATCTCCCTGCTGAGCTCACTCTTCATATTTTATTGTATTTTTTTATTGAGTTTAGTCAATATGTTGGGCAAAATCATTGTCTCTTGTGCCAAATGTGTTTCCACTAAAAGTATTTCCAGAGGCATTGCCTTGACTGTATGCCAAGCAAAGTAGTAAAATATTATTTAGCGTTGGCTTTGAATGTAGGGTTAGGAAACTAAGGTAGCTGAAGATATTTTCCACAGTGAATTTGACATGTTTTATAAGTACAACTAAATGGATTTGAGCTTTATGAAATGGCACGTTACCCTGATAGGAGTAGCTGCCAGAAGATGCACACACTGTGGTAGACACTCGGGTAGACTGTGACCTTTAAATGGTGGCCAGTTGTTACTATGGAGATCAAAGAGTGCCAATTAAACAGCCAACCAACCTAAACTGTTAATACAAGGCAGGATGAATCCATGGTTTCATCTTGTTTACCTCAAACTCTGACGGTCGCTGTGGAAGTGTGAAGCAGATGATTACAGAAGACTGCTGATAGATTTGGCTGTGGGAGGCTGCAGGTGGAAGGTTGCAGAAGTCTGTTGTGATCATGTGTGGAAGGCTGTCGGTATGAGAGGAAGGCTCCTACTTTAAGGCAGCGTTGAGTTCTGCTGGTGGAAAGTTGCTGTGGTGGCCACTGGTAGAAGGTTGTAGAAGTCTGTGCGTGGAAGGTTGTCAGTAGAAAGCTGATTGCGAGGTATGAGTGGAAGCCTCCCACTTGAAGGCAGTGCTGAAGGCTTCTGGTGGAAAGGTGCTTTAGGGAGAAGGTTGGTAGAAGTTCCTGGTTGGGGCTCTTGCTTGAAGGCTGCTATGAAACACTGCTGTTGGAAATTGCTGTGGTGAGTTGCTTGTGGAAGTTTGCAGAAGGCTGCTGGTGGAAGGCAGCCATAGAAGGTACTGTAGCTCTAGAAAGTTAGGTGGAACCTTCCTTGAAGGCAGAATGGAAGGCTGCTGTTGGACAGCTGCTGTGGAGACTGTCGAAGGCCACTTGTTTGGCTGATCTTTATATTAAAGTGCTGCAGCAGTGGACGTGTTGGAAGACTGCTGGTATTTTCTGTTTCATGTGTTTAATTAATGATTAACTCTTCTGCCATGAATAAGATGCTTAGTTATAGCTGTACATGGCTTTGCTCTTTTACACTGTACAGTGTTGTTTCATTGAAATTATTTTCATCAGCTTTCAATTGAAAGAGAAGCAAAGAATACTTTGCTGTGGATTTCAGAGTGGCTAATTGCTCTTTTTTCCTGTCTTGTCTTGTCTCTGCTATCACACTGCTGACACTGCGTTTGTTGAACAAGCTGCTATATGATGCTGTATTATTAGCAGTGATGGCGGCTCACATTACTCCTCACACTGCAATGCTGTGCGTAATGTGACAGTGACACATTGGCGTCGTGTTGAAGGCTCTGTGTGGGGACATTGGTGTGTCGCCACACTGTGGCTTAACGTGAACCAATCCCACTGACCGGCCTGTTACATTCAACTGCATCTTCTCAGTTATCACACCAGTACCAGGCCTTATTTACATACTTACTTAATATGACACATCAGTCAGTGCTTTAACAGATGCTAATAACTGCATGCCTCAACAAAACAAAATTTACTCATCCATTATCAGGTGTGTAGGAAGGAGAAGAAAGGATCTAAAATAGCATGAGGTTTCTAGTGTCACCCCCCTTTTACAACTATCCTTTTGTGTGTTTTAAATTGGAAAATACCAGTGAAGTGTGGAGTAAATGGAACTACATAGAGTAAATAGATACAGTAGATCGATGATAGATGATTTTCATTTACCCCCCCCGAGGGGGAATTTGTGTATTGCAGCAGCACTAAGACACTTACAACTAAGAAAACAACTAAATATCAATGGCAACAATGTTTATCTAGTGAGTCAATAGGAATGGAATGGAATTTACTGGAATAGTTTGTCCTTTTCATTCTGGCCTTGATTTCAGAGCGGATGGCTAAAGGGATGAATAACAGTTTTGATCAAACCTTAAAAATCCCTGTTCTACACATTATAGCACATCCCAGTTGTACTTCAAGGTTGTAATTTCCCATTTCAGTAGGAACACCACATCTCCCACCACCACCCTACAGTGGTCATTTGTAGTCATCAACTCACTCAAACTCCTCATCCCCTGAGTTTACAGTTCAAGATGGCTGCTAGTGGCATGAAAGCTGTAGTTGTTGGGGCTTGTAGTCATATTTTCCTGTGTGTGTGGTACGGTGTTTAAACGTAATACCACACAATGTGATCCCACTCCAAGACTAAAACATACGTACTGTATTATCGTGAAGTTCTAACCTAACCTAAAAGGACATTAAACAAAATGGAGGCAACCACTTGAATAGAAAATATTCTGAACATTGGAAGAACTTAACACTCCTGATTGGAGCTGTGAATATAAGCATCTAAACTGAAGTTTAAGCTTGACTGGTTGACGTTTGTTTTAGGACACTAATCTCTCAAAATCAGTGTCTCCATCGTAGAAATGTTGAATATTTTGAGCACCATCCAGTTTGAGACGCATAAAAGGCAACAGTTTGAAAGCCTCCTTCTGAAGCTTCTCCCCTGCTGTGACCTCCCACACTTCACCTCACTAATGACTTCCCACCAGTTGTCATGCTGAGTTTATTCTTCCCGGTCACAATTGTCTTTTCCCCCCGTTTCTTTACTCTGCGGTTTCTGAGCTTATATTGTCACATGAGTGATTTCTTTGGTGGTTATGAATCATGACCATATGTCCAGTGCATGATGTGCCCATGCACTCAGCTGTGAGCTGAATAAGGAGAGGGCTGGCAGGGCGCTGGCCCTGTTTTCTCAGGGAGCGTGACGTCCCCGGTGGCAGGAGGTTTGGCTTTTGGCATGACTGCGGCCTGGACCAGGCTCTGAGGGGATGTGACCCACTGAGCCTGGCAGAGCCTCCAGCTCTGGCAATCTGCTGCTCCCCTGGATACTGCTTTGCACGGCTGTGGAGCAACGTCTTGTTTGTCACAGCATCGGGGGAATAGCATGCAGAGAAACAAAAAAAATCTGGGAAAAACAAAGCACAACATTAAGCACTGTATTGATGGTTTTTCCAGCCACACCCTCAAATAATTGAACATTTTTGCACTCTTGCATCAACAATTTATCTGTTTGGAATGGGAAAGATTAATGTTCCCAACTTGCAGTATCTGTTGCTGGGAAAGTACATACATTTGCAACCATACTATAGGTCACATCCTGTTTATCTTGCAGAATATAGAAAACAAAAACACTGATGGACCCAAAACAAGTACTGTTCAAGATGCAATGCCAAACTTGGTGATTTTTGTTGTTGAAGTTTCTATTTGTTTGTTTGGTCTTCAAAGGAAGCAGTGTACTATTATTTGTATGCTGTGTCCTTCAAGGTTTTTGTCTATACAGCAGCAGTGCAGGGGCGCGCAGGGACAAGGAGATCAGGGGGATATTGGTCTCTTCCAGGATGACAGTGTCTCCACCACTAGAGCAGAAAAGGTCCCAGAGTGGTTTATCTGGATCATGAACCAAGTCTTCAAACCCACGGCAGATTTTGGACAGATCCGGGACAGTGCTGTCCACCAAGTGTGTTGGAGTGGAGTCAGACACAAGAGTCTTGACTCTTCAGAGTCCAAGACATCAAGGTTTAGTTGAAGTGGAGTTCTACTGTGGACTACATTGATTCAGTAATAACTGGACCTGTAGTTTTCTTGACAGTGTTTCACCAATCTCTCGTCAGAGGAGCTTCTTCACCTCTGGAAGTTTGTGGTGAAACCCAGGGAATTAAGCCTCAGTGAAATGTGGTCAGTGCTCACTCTAACTCCAGTGTGTTCTAATGACAGCTGTCGGGCTGCTTCGAGGTGTGAGAGAAACTGCCATTAACAACTCCAGCTTGTTAACTATAGTCATTAGTGTTGAAATCACCTGAGGTCACGTGGCCTGCCTGTGGTCACATGAGGCTAAACTGGACAAGTTGATGAGTCTCCTGGGATGAGATGAAAGGACAGAATTGTCAGTGGGAGATACTGTAGGTGGTGTTGCTGACCTCCTCCTCCTCCTCTGTTGAGAGATGGTTTCTCACTTTTGACGTAGATGTTTCACAGACAGTTAACAGTCCTTCAGGTTTGGAGTTTTGGCGGAGTCATTCAGTCCAAGTTTAAGCATCAGTCCTAGGTAAAAGCAACATGGGCTAACTGCCTATGTACTACCATCTTTTAGGGATGCACGACAGTGTTGGCAACATATTGGTGTTGGTAGATATTGGCTTTAAAATGGATTATCGGATCGTGGTAAACATGCCAAGATCCTAGAATAGTCTTTGACTTCTATATTTTTATTAATTTTAAAGGAAATTATATATTTACATCTGCTGTCACATGAGTATGCAACACTTCTGCAGTTGGGGGTTGTGTGTGTGTG
>JAFBJR010001097.1:0-23223 GCA_016785285.1 Brachirus orientalis | reverse complement strand
AAGCACTTCCCATATATCAGCAAAAATCCATTATCTTGCATCTCTTGAGCACAAGTGGGAATTGTAGGACACTGGCAACAGGGGAACTATGTTGTCAGTAATTAGGCTTGATACTCTGGAAAGTTTTGAAAACATGAAGTAAATAAGGTTTGTTGCTAACACTGAGTAATGACACATGCCATGATGCAAAGATCAGCAGCACAAGACAAATAGCTGTTTCTGTTAGAAAGAGCAAAAGAAAGAAACAAACATTGTGCTGTTTGCTGTTTTGCTGGTTGCTCATAATGTGTGTAGATGAAGAGGAAAATATGACAGCTTTTATCTCAGGAGGAGGTCGACGGGAAGGGAGTGATATGGCTGACTGTTACAGCTGACTCTGCACTTCCATCATGGTGCCTAAGGATAGAATCCTCATGCTGGTCTTACTGTGGGACACTCACATACAGTATAAGGCATTTCCCAAAACCAGTACCCCAACATTTAACCACTGACTCTGAATGCATAACCTCCACCTATAACCTTACCGGAACCCTAACTAAAAATCAGTTCTAAATAATGAACATCTCCCATTTCCTTCTTTTAAATCTTCAATATAGAAGGGGGTTCTAATAAGGGGTCTTTTAAATTAACATTTACAGTCTCACAAGATATCAGGAAACATTTTACTTATGTAAACATATAGCAGAGTACACATGTGCTGAGCAGAGAGAGACATCACACTTCTTTGTGTGTTGTTATCAAGGCCTCTGTTTTGGCAGCTGGTGCCTGCACTTGTGTTCAGCAGGAAATGTTAGACACATTTAACCTAAACCTGAAGTCTACAACGTCTAAGAGTTTGTGTACTGAAGTTCTGGGAAGCTGAGTCAGAGTTGACATTGGAGCGGAGCAGGTAGTGAGAGCCGCAGTGGTCAGACCTGTCTGGAGCACCAGGACATTTCCTAGTGGTCTGCCTGTAACAGTTGACCAATAAAGAATGAGCTGACCGACCTTTGAACCGCTGCATCAGATGCCCGAGCCACTAAACGGTGTACACGCTCATAAAGGGACATCAACATCCCTCAGTGACGCACACAGACGCTGCGTGTACAGTTATACCTGCTTCACTGTATTCATCATTTTTGACAGGATGCTCTGCTAAATTAATGGCTAAGGAGAGGAGAGAGCGAGCGAATGAAAAAGAAAGTGGCCTTCGCCGCAGACTACACAATAAGGGCTCAGCAGTCTGACTGCTGCATGTATACAGCAAAGATGAGGAACGTGCGGCACAGACAAACACAGGATTAAAGTTGTGGGAAACCAAAAGAGACACCCAAACTAACTGAGAAAATAACTGAGGAAATGGAGCAGAGCTGAGATGGTGATTATTTAAATGTATTCACACAACTATATAGCTAGATTATATATGATGGATCTCAAAAACATTTGTCATAAAAGATAATGTAGTAATGATTGTAACATTAAAATTAGGCGTGAAATGTGTGTGAATTGACGGAGGTTGTACCCTGCCTTTCACCCTACGTTGGCTGGGACCGACTTCAGGTTCCCCTGCCACACTTAACAGGATAAGCAGCAGTGTGTGTGTGTGTGTCTATAAATGTGGTCACAGGTGTTGAAATGAATTGTAGCAGCAACTGGGAATTGATTACCACACCTCAGAAAACGCAGGCTTCCTCGTTAAGCTCCAAACAAATGAGTTGCTACAAATTGTCTGTTTTGTAGTTTTGTAGTCATGTGTGAGGGCCAGTTATTCAGATTTAACTGAACTCAAGTCCAGATATTCATTAACTCTAAAAACATTGGTTAAAGCATGGATTAACTATCAGTTTCCCTAATCTTAACTGCATTTTCAGTTAAATGTTGGCTTTCATGAGCTGTTTGTGTTAAAGGTCCTGTATCCAACATTTACATTTATGTTGTAAGTGTATAAAATGTAAAACTATTTGGTTTTTGTAGCCTTTTTATATGCACTTTCGATTAGAGTCTTGCCTTGTAGAGGCCAAACAGGACCAACCAGCCAGAGTGTGTTAGTATTTTGTGTATGTTTGTGATTGTTCAGACTTACTTCAATGCAATTTAATATATTAATTCAGCCCCTCTGTGATCTTTGTGGAAAATCCTTAAAAACATTTTGATATTCTGCTGCACCATGAAGTTCAAAACTATGCCGACTTGCAATCCATTCTGAATGTACGCAGAAAGCCAGTATCCATTTCCCCCATACACATACATGGCACAGTTCCGTTCATAGTGAAATGAGGATCCATGTCAGTGAAGGATTCCCCACATGTGCACTCGATATCGCGTTCCATCTCGGTAGCGTGATTTCTTGCTAGGTGTTCGCCTGCATTTGTTTGTCCTTGTGTTTATCGGACAACCCCCTCACAGCAAGTGTCTCTGTTTACCGTCTCCTTCGTTGTCTCTTTGGACCAAAAGGGCATGACTAACTGGACTGGAAAGTGTTGCGCTACAGGGAGCATGAGGTGCTCGTGTTTGGCCACCGCCGGCCACATTTGCTGCTGATATTCACGTCACGTGGATCCCCGCGGACCACTGTGAACACGTGGACGTGGAGTATGACTCAGTCCTGAGCTTTTGCAAGTATAATCTTCATTGTCCTCCTACCTGCTTGGCTAAGGCGTTATCACTGGACACTACAATCTGTCTCTGATCTGACACACACCCCTGGTAGATGTGCTGCTCTTATTTCTTATATGGTTCCTCTCTTGAAAAGTAAAGAGGACAATATTAAGGACACTGTCTCTGCATTAATACATCACAGATGTTCTGTGCCGCCACTGTTCTGTGTCCGTTCCATTCCAAATAACCAATCCTGTGCTTTCATACATATAATTTACAGCTACCACTTGAAGTCACAATGAATCGATTTCTTACAACACAATGATGAAGGCCATATGGCCAAAGAAATTCTAAATAATATTATTTGTGGAGCATAACCCCTGACTGCTTCTTTATTAAATTTATTGGGTTCACAAACCAGATGCTTAGGGTTATAACTGTCCATAAGCCTGGTTGGACTAATTTGTTCCCACAGTAATGAGGATCAGTCTCTGCCCTTGAAGAAATTATCTCCCAAACTCAGCTGGGTCAGAGTCAGTTCAAGATCATGTGTTTTTAATGCTGAGGAATGAGCAACTTTCCCATATTAGATTAAGTTATCTTTGCTGCATTTGTTAACTTGTGGGGGAGGGAAATAAAAAGTTCAAACGGCTTGAGTGTGTGAACCGAGACTGTGGTCTCAGGAGTGAAACCCAAAACACGGGCTTCTGTGTCATCATTAAAATATTTCATCTCAGACCGTTCAGCAGGTGACACATCAGTATGAGAGATAGACATCTTCAAAGACACGCAACCAAAGGCCACAGATAATGACAGTGATGACCTTTTAAGGGAATCCATCAGACTCTGGCTGAGAGCAATGGGAGTGTTAGTGAACAAAGTTTGTAGGCAGCTCAGTCAAAGTGTTAAAACACTGACATCCAGAAAGAAGAGCAACATGTTCCCCGTCAGGAGGAGGAGGAGGAGGAGGAAGAGGAGGAGGTCAGTGAGCTCTCTATTATGTTGGAAACGAGAGGAGAAAGCAATCGTGTTTCAGTCAGAACAGGTGGATTGTCCTGCTCCAGAATAAGTTGAATGAGCAACAAAACGACATGGGCAGAGAAAGTGAGGAAGAATCAGGAGCTGATATAGTGACTTTATATAGGCCTTTCTTTAAGACTGAAGTGAGTGACCTCAAACAAACTTAAAAATCCAACATGCGACATTTAGTTTTAAGTTTTTTGCCCGTCTGCATGTAAGTATTTTTTAAATAACTTAAGTTCACTTACTAAGAGCCCCAGAATGAGTGTAGTGCCAACCAAGCTGATCTATTAGCAATATATCTATTGCATTTCTTAGCCATGGTTTGGTTTGGTACAGTAAGGTACGGTTTGGAATGGTAAAGCCCTGGGTCAGGCTTGTGTTTCGACTGAGAACAGTACCTCTGCTTGTTAGAGGACTGAAGGACGTCCAGCTGCTCTTCTTTTCCTGCTCACTTTGTCTCAACAGGACGTCAAGCTTTGTATGAGAATACCTGGTCGAACCGTTCCATACCACTTTACCCTGGTACACCAAGGCAAGCGTGCCAAAGAATGGAACAGTTAGTACTATTCTTAACGGAAACACAAAAATGAGTAATATGTACCATGCTGAACCAATCCAAAACCGTTCCACTTGGCGGAAACGTGGGTTATGTGACTCATCTGCCAAGTTTGAAGCCTGATCCATTACACAGTTACGCTATAAACAGGTAATATTATATAGATATAGATATAAATTGGTTAAAGTTAGTGGTTCATTGGTAGACTGGGTCCTCTTTGGTCAGGTCCAGGTCAGATTTGATCCCTGTCCGTGCTAGTCTACATGCTGATGTGTCCCTGGCCAAGACACTTGACCCTGTTGCTCCTGGCAGCTCTGTTGACAGTGTGTGCGTGTGTGTGTGTGTGTGTGTGTGTGCGTGCGTGTACAGTCCTACCCACAGAGAAACAGAACCAAATGTAAACAATCTTTTTCTTTTTTCATTTTGGGAAGGTTTTCCATTAACACAGCACAGCTTCAGGAAGTGCCTTCATCCACATGAAACCCCTCAGAACCACCACTCTTTTTTTTTACCCACCGAAAGGTTCATAACTGTGACATATGAAATTTGTTCACAATTTGTCTATTTGAGGTTTGCCATGTGTGAGCGTGAACCGAACCATCTGAGAAATGAAACAGTGTATCCAACTTGTATCAGGTGCGCATCACTGAAGCGGACTATGAGGTTTGAACACTTGGACTCATAAAACCACGCCGTGGAGACAAAAAGAAACCGGTCTGAGCCATTCCTTATTTACTACCTTGTTTGTTTGTTGTAATGGTCGGATATATCACGCTCGTCCCGTTGCTCAGAGGCAGCGCCTGCGTCTGTGCATGACTCCAGCTGCTGAAAAATTATAATAGTAGCAAAACACATCCAGATTTATGAACGCCGTTTTATGAATACAGAGAGCTCCTCTGTGTGCAGGGTCTGCATCTCTTTATACCTGCAAAGGTTGTTTGCCCACTCTGCCATTAACCACCTCTACTTCAACCAACACATCTGTCAATCAAACGCTCCTCTCACTGCCAGGGAAGATTGTGTCTGTTTCAAGCAGAGCATTAGAAGAGACGTAGAGTGAAATGGTGGTGAAGACTGTGTTTTAGACTCTTAAAGAGCTGTTTCAAGCGGACCGTTGCTGCGTCTCTTGAGGGCCTGGATCCTCCCAGATGTGGATGCGTCGTCCGGTTGTCAAAATGCGTCACAGTGCAGCGCCATGGGCTGTCACAATTGCCACACTCCTCCTTGTCATGTGGCTGCCGTTTGCCCGTTTTTGAAGTCTTTGTGCTCAAACGGCAGAGCTATTTGTTTTCTTTGGAGACTGGATGATTGTAAACCAAACACAAATGCAAAAAAGGAATAAAAGAATAAATACAAGTAACTGCAAAATAACAGTACAAATCATATTATTTACATATTATTATTTGTGGGCAACAGTGAAGAGTTAAGAAGTTAATCAGGTTTATTTGACCTGGTCAAACCTTTGTTAGTTGGAATATTTCATTTATTTCTGTACAGATTTATTAAATCTGTGACGAGGTACGTTATATTTGTAAATCACATTCCAGGTTAGTCACATTTAAGGGAAACATTTACTCCTATATTACATGAAATATGTAAACAATGAATATTAACTGGAAGGTCCACACAAAACTAATAAAGTGGCACAACACAAAACTAGAACTGCCAAAAAAAAAATCACTAAGTAATACTACTGTTCCAATCTTACATCGAGTATGTTTACATTTATCAGATCTTTAGGATGGGCCACATGGTTGGTGTAGTGGTTAGCACTCTTGCCTTTCCGTTTTCTCCAGGTTCTCCAGTTTCCTTCCACAGTCCAAAACATGCAGATTTGGAGATTGGACCCTCTGTCACACTTGTTTGTCTCTGTGTCCCTGTGATGGACTGGCGACCTGTCCAGGGTGAAGCCAGCCTTTCGCCCTGTCAACTGGGATTAGGCACCAGTGCCTCCTGTGTGACCCTCATGTGGATAAAGTGAGATTTTTAGGATGTTTTGGCTGATTAGGGCTTAGGTCAGCATTCAGATTTCTAGGACTTGACTCAGGACTTTGAACTGTGGAGGGCAGCGTTCAGCCCTTTCGGTGTACAGTCTGCTGAAACGAAGGAGACGGAGACGGCAGGGAGTTGTGTGGGTTTGGCCGTCTTCTTTCACACAGTGCATGACTTAAGTCTCCTCCTCCAATCCCAACCCTGGATTGAGACGAAGCTAGAGACACTCGGACGGCTATAATCTGAAGAGGACGAGCACATAACGGATACATGGGCTTGAAATCAGTCAGCTGTTCAGGTTAAACTTGACACATGTTCGACATGAGACAAGATATTGTCTTAGATTTTGGATATCGTCATATTGTGATTAGTTATCTGTGATCACTTTTCCTGGCTTTAAAGGCAGTGATACTTATCATTCAATCTAATGAGTGACATACACTAAATATTATAATTGAAATAATAAGGAACTGGCTTGACACATATTATGCTTTAATTTTAAGCCTAATTAGTTTTGTTCTAGCAGAATTTGACCATATTTATACGCAATTAATATTAAAAACCCAAAGAAATAAATCATGTATCTGAAATGAAAGGTTATAAGTATATTTTAACATAAATATTGATAGATATTGACACTCTGTGTTTGAGAAGCACAAACATCTCAAAAAAAAAAAAAAAATTTTCATGAGTCAAGATAAACAACCTGGGTGCAGCTTTTACTATATCACCTTTATATCCTTGTATACTGGGATGTAGACTAAAAATATCCAGATATTATTTATAAGCCATATCAACCAGGCTTACAGACACTGTGATTTGGTTTATATTTTGATATATGTGTATCAATATAAAATGATATAAAAAAGTATATTGCAATCAGATTATTTCCCATACTGCCCAGCCATAATGTATACATTATTATATACATGTTTATATCAAGATCCACTTTGGCTGATGTAACCAACACTACTTAGTCGTGATTTGCAGATCATTTAATGTAGAAATCTTAGATAATACTATATCTGTAAGTATGATATTAAGATATAATTAAGATATTATTATATCTGGAAACAAAAGCTGGTAAACATCTGTATCATCCTTGAATTGCTCTTAAATGTTGTTGCCTATCTGTTGTTTTTCTCTGATTTTGCAAGAGGTTGTGGTGTGATGTTTCTTTTGGTTTTGCGTCTGCACATTTTAAAATCCACAGCACTATCACAGCGATTCACAGTGATGATGTAGGCCGGCTGAAGACGAACTCTGAACTGCTTTCATCAACCTTCATTAATCGGCTGACAACCAGGGCCCCATTTGTTGGAACTGAGACATCACCATGACAAATATCAGGGGGGGGAGAGGAGAAGAAATGAGGACGAGGTGGAAGAAAATAGCAGTGAGGAGGAGCACTGCCTCTGTGCATCACGACGGCCTTCACAAAAAACACTCCATACAACAATAACAATACATTGTCACGTTGAAACAATATAGAGTTGGTTAATAAAGACAGCTGTGGCGAACAGCCCCCACGTCTGCGCACGACAGTGTGAACAAGGATATCACAGCATCTTAAAATCTGCTTTATTGTCATCAAACTTCAGCTTGATGTGTTTCACCTTTTGCTCCACCGTGCTGTATCTGTATCTGTCAAAGTAATCACAGTCAAACCCTGCAACAAAAGAACCTAAATATTGATAACAACTCCAAAAAGAAAACACGATCCCTATTATCTTTTCTTTAAGAGGGGAAGTGGATGTGGTAGCCTGGATGAACTCGGCCTCATCTGCACTTGATTTGGTTTCGCTCTGCAGACGCATCTGACAAGGAAGTTGTATTTGCCAACTACAGAATACTCCGAAAAAAGGGAAACCAATCACAAATGTGTGATAGGTCTTGCAGCTTTTGCATACAGCCAACATGGTGACCACGGAACTGCTTCCATTTTAAGTTTCCCCTGAGGGGAAAAAAGTTGTTAGACGCCATTAAATAACCAACCAAACATCCTTGTAGAAAACCACAACAAGGATGTTTGGTTGACTCATTTTCCGTCGCTCTGCATACGTCATCCGGTGGTACAATTGAGTACGGAGGCAACTACACCCACTTGGGTGTAGTGAATACTTGGATGGAGCAGGTCATTAACAAAATTAAAAATATGAACGTGAGTTTTACAGATTTCAGTCAGGAACAAGTTTATAATTTAACCCTTTTTTTCATAAATAGAAATGCAGTTGGACTTGGTATTGGTGCTCCTAGATTGGCCAAGCAGCATGGTAAGCCAAACTGAGAGCACAATGAAGGAAACCATCATAGAAGAGTGAGACCAAGCAAGACATTTAATAACATTTTCAACATTTGAGCCTGTTCGATTCTGATCTAAAAAAGTTGGAGGCTGGGGTGGTGAAAGAGGACTGAAGGTATCACACAACTAATTAAAGTTGTGTGATACCTAGTAAAGGGCACATAGAGGACGAGGACTGGTTCATTATTTACGACTCTTTATCGCTGTTTTAATGGGAAAATCACTTCTTAATTGCAGCGGATAAGTCATGCCAAATGTTCCCAGTCGTGCAGATGAAGTCATTAGCAGATCTGACCCTGTCTATCCTGCAGTTGAGACTCTGCAGCCCAACTTTTCCTTCACATCAGACATGTTGCTGATTCTTTCTCTTTTGCTTGGTCGGCAAAAATGAAACTTAAGACTACATGCCCTCAAATTTTTCTTCTGATTGTGAGGAAACTTCTGAGCCCTTGCGTCATAACACTCAACTAACACAACTAAAGGCCTAACCCTGCAAGTATTCTGTGAGATGAGACTGTACGACGTAAACACTGACGTGAGTTGACGCAAATTTTACGTCAGCCATGTGACTCGACATTACACAAATGTATGTGCACACACTGAGAAACTGGTGAGTTCCAATAGGAACCTAGTTAGTGCAACCATTATTAAACGTTCAGTGTTTAGTTTCATCTAGTGGTTTTGGGCCAGATTACAAGCAAATTACTAGTGGAATGATTTAGACATACAGAAGTCATGTTAAAAAGGAAACTGTTGTTGGTTTCAGGTGATAATTCATTTATGCCAATATATCCTACATCACCCCTTTACAAAACAACAGCATTTTCACTGAGTCAGGTTTTGGGCTGTTTATTTCTTTGATATGGGAGCAGAATATTTATTACACAGTTGGATAATTATGTCTTTTGAAAAGGTGAGGTACTAAATGTATCAGCACAAATGATTTGCCAACAGCTCTGTAGTTTAATGACGTGTACAAAATGACTGTATATGATCGACATATATATCGGTATTAGACATGAAAAAAGTGATATTAAGCCATCTCTAGTTGGCACATTGCCTTTGTGAGGAAATGGAAAGTTGCAGTCCAACTATATCTTGGGGCCTTGTCAAGTGTGACATGTGGGAGATGGTAACCTTTGGTTTGGTTTGCTGCCAATAATATGATATTTATTAATTATGTGACAGAAAACTCCCATCTTGGCATAGAGACCACAGTTTTCCGCAGTTAAACAGAAGTGGATTTGAACACGCACTAAATTCACTGGCTCGTTTAAATCTGAACCTGCATTTAAAGTTGTGAGGAGAGTCCACTGTCTTGGCAATGGTGGTGAATTAGAACACAAAATGCCATAAAACATACAATTGGAGATGCAAGTATAGAAAGTTATCTGTGATGAGTTGAGGGTGTCGATGGCAGAGCAGTGTCACATTACAGCTACAGGATTGTAACGGGCGGCTGGAGATCGATGAGGGCAGGAACGCCATCCTTCATCACATGCTGCTGGAGACTGGCGAGTTTATTGAGCGGCTTGTAGAGGAGGACATTCCTTTGACAGGTGTCAGCCTCCTGGCTGCGATGCTCAGTCCTCAAATCTGTCTGCTCTCGACAACCTGCCTCGTTAGACACGTCGCCAGTGGCACATCACAGGAAGTGACATGACCAGCACAAGAACAATGACCCGGGCCAGGTCCTCCATCTTGTTATCATTGTACTCTGCCCTCAAAGGAACAAGAGGTTTCAAGTCTGACTCTAATTAGTTAGGTTGTAGCCCATCAACCAGATCTCAAGGTGTCTTCTTACCCTCACCGGCCACTTGATAAGTTATTACCTAATAAAGTGTCTGCATCGGTCTTCTGCTGCTGTAGCCCATCTTCTTCAATGTTCCACATGATTGTGGGTTCATAGATTGTCTTCTTCATACCTAGGTTGTAACAAGTTGTTATTTCTAGCAAACATTCAGTCAGAATGGACTATTTTGACGTGTGCAGTGTTGTCTACTTCTCCAGAAGAAGAAGAAGAAGAAGCTTCACTTCTGCTTCCTCGTCCCCTCACTGTCCACCGTCCGTCTCATTTTTCTCATCTTCTGGACTTTCATGTCTGTCCATTATTCTTGTTTGTAATGGAAATGAAGTAATGAATGAAATTAGCTTCTGAATGGGCTGCATCGGATCAGAGTTTTCAGATTGGCTTGTTTACGCGGCATGTTTTATCTTGATCAGGCTTTTTTTTGATTAGTCAACTTTTAAATATGAACAAATGTCGGCTACGTTCATTTCCAGGTTTGATAAACACCGATCAACATTCTTCCACATTTGCTGACATTTTATGGACCAAACAAGTACTTGATTAATCAAGAAAATAACCTTTAAGATGCAGCCCTAGATTACATACATTTACATAAGAGGGAGAAGCAAGTCAGTGAAAATAAAACACCCACGCTGATGACTAAATATCGTTCAGCAGAAAGGGTCTAAGTCTGTCTTTAAATTCGTAAAAGATGTGGACTTTGGGTTCAATTTGGACGCATTGCTGAGCCCCTTTATACCTAATGAATAAATGGCAGCTCTATTTATAACAATTTGCATGTCTCATAGATATGAAAGTTTGGCTGGGGAAATGTATAAAATTGCAGGAGTTTTGAATATAAAAGCAAATTATGTTATAGATTGAAAGAATTTTGAGCAAGGTCAAAGTTCACTTAATGTCAGGTGTGTGTTTTATTCCAAAACAGCTCCTGACTGTGAGTCAGTGTCACGCGGGTGAGACGAGGCCTTTGTTCAGTTACGGCGATGTATTTCGTAGGTAATCAGTGCAAACTTCACCGATCAATGTGTCCCTGCAGTGGACGTGTCCGTACGGAGACAGAGCAGTAAAGTTCCTCAGCTGCTGTTGTGGACGTGTGTTCATGTCATTATTTGATCACTGGTCATGTAGAGACTGACAGGAAACATGTAGAATCCTCATTAATCTTTCTTCCGGGACTATAGATTAGAGGAGAGCAGTGAAACACTCCCCATGCTACACACAGATTGTGTTCTCACTCAAAACAGGCATGTTACGGTCACAATGGTGGGATAGTTACCTCTGAGAAAGTAGTGGTTGTTTTAAATACAATTGTCACTGTTAAGGGCCAGTCAGACATGGCAGGTTTTGCAAGAACAAATGAGTGATTTTAAAATGGTGAAGTGGTTCTCAGGAATGAAAACGTGCAAGTTTTCGCATTTGTTGTAATCAATTTGAGTGCTTTGTTTTAAAATACAGTTAAGACAAGTTCCCTGATTTTTCAGCTGCTTAAATTTGATTTTTTTTTTTTTTTTTTGGTTTCTTTCCTTTGCAAAACAAAGAAATCATTAAATGTGAATGAATTTTATTTGAGAACAAAATTAAGACCTTTGGGAACATCCACACGTCAGGGTTTGGGAAACGCCGATCACTATTTCTTAGTATTTTCGGACATTTTATTGACCAAATTAATTAATTGAGAAAATAATTGGCAGGTTAATTGAATATATATATATATATATATATATATATATCCTAAATTCAACCAGCTAAAATCAGAACATGGCCACAGATTTCAACGATACAAAACCCACAACAAATAAGTAAAGGCAGGATCAAGGATAAAACCAATTATGATACAGTCACAGTTTTTAAAAATGGGCTTGCCAACAAATTACAAGCAGCCACAATAACCAAGGGAGTTTATCATCCCCCTTCACTTCTCACTCTCAAGACCATCAAATGTGGAATCATCTGTGACCGATGTAAGTAGACGGATGAGGCGGAACCAGGCCAAGAATAGTTTTATATATATAAAGATCAACCAGTGTGAGAGTCTGTGTACAAACAGGGAGAAACAGAGTACAGGGATGTGTGTGATTTCCATAGCCACTAATAAATCGCAAAGCACAATGTTACACACTAACTTCTTCAGATCCTTTTTATGAAAATAACCGTTAGTTGCAGCCCAACATTATATTGTCACACAAATACTCATTTTATTGATATGACGTTGTCATTACCACATTAAGAACTTGCTGCATAAGTACATTAGTATAGTAAAAGATAAGTACTCAGCACCATTAATTGATTAGTAAATGTTATTACTGCGTTATTGTTATCCCAGCTCCACATGTGAAGTTTCCTGACTGGATCTTTTATACACATTAGTGAAGCTACAGACCAGCGGACAATCATACACTGTATATACTTAAAATCCTCATCCCCTTAAATGAATTTAAACGTAGAATATAGGAAGCAGTTACTGCCACAGTTACTGTAATGAATTCTTAAACATATACTTGAATGCTGCTGCCTAATGTTACGTTCTTCATCTCTATTACTATTACTGTATGATGCTGCGAACTGACCTTATGTCTCCCTTATAAAAGAGCTTTTTATTCTCAATGTGACTTCTTAGTGTATATAAATAATAAAAAGTTAGTGTCTTTAGGATCACATTCGACCATTTTTTTAGTAATGAAATCAAGCACTCTCAGTTTTCAGCTTCTTAAATGTAAACACTTCCTGCTTTTTTCCCTACATATAACAAATAAGACAAAATAAAAGATTTTACATTAATGACTCGATTATTCAAGAAAATAATCAACAGTTTAAATCGATTATGACGACATTTCTTAGTTGCCGCCCTAGTGCGTTGTGTTAATTAAGACCCTGTGTTTTTAGTTTTGCAGCATAAACCGACTTCAGAGCATCACCATAGATTTCTGTCAGATGAATTTGTTGCCTATAGACACTCGGGCTTTTCTAACAGAGTTAGAGTGAATAATAGAGAACAAAGTCACGTTTTAAACGGTGCACTTTCAGAAGCTGAAGAATGCGTTTCCTTGAACAGAGATCAAACTCATGATCTGTCATCCTGTTCTCTCTCTCCCTCTCATTGATCAACGTGTTCAGGTGCTGACATGCGGCACATCTGCTGCTTGACACGCAGATGACATCCTCATCACGATACTGAACAAAAGGTCTTCAGCCTCACGGCTGAATAGTAACAGAAACAAATGGAACTCTGTGATTTTTACATTCATCATTTTCCAGGGCTATTCTATTCTATTTTGCATAATCCAACACATTTCTCTGGTCAACTAATTATCACATCAGACCATGGGTTTATTAGTTACCAGTACATTCACGTTGTTTTCTCGAAACACCAAATGTGAAAGTTGATTTTGTGTGTGTTTTGTGTTAACAGACAATTTTGTTCTGCAGCCATGACTGTAAACTACCGAATCTATAAAAATAAATGGAAGGAACCAATCGTGAATGTTCATTTAACACTGGGGTGGGCTTAACGTGACCACAGAAGAGAAGTGATGTCTAGTGGCTTTCATAAACATCCAACATGGCGGCCACTGAAGAGTAGCTGTCTTTTGATTTGGCTGTTGCTTCCATTTTTAGCGACTTCCTTCACGGAGCTTTTCCCTAGCTAGAAAACGACTGCGCACACATTTGTTGACGACTTGTCCGTCACTCATTCAGATCATTGGTCTGATCGGTTGCCAGTCTCTCCAAAGCTGTGTTTCTATCATGATATGGTACGGTTTGGAATGGGAAAGCCCTGGGTCACAATAGCACCTTTACTTGGTAGGCAGCTGACTGTCATGGTCAGGGCCAGACTGTACCATTTTTCTCTGGTACCAAAATATAGAAGTGTTGAGGCTGGTTACTTTGGTACTATTTCTAATGTAAATGCAAAAATGTAAATGCTATAAGCTCGAATCACTTGAATCCACGTACGTGGTCCCGCCTCACTGTTTCTTTTCCAAAACTGTGGTGCTTAAACTATACCAAGAAGTAAAGCTGGAAGTTAAGGATTCTTAATACAAACTATTTAATGCACAAATCACAGTCCATGACTGGAATATAAACTTGTTGGGTGCAAGGGATAATTATAACAGCATCACTAGTTTGTTATCGTCTGTGGTTTATTTGTTAAAATAAAAATGTCTGTAGTGAGATGAATAGACTGAATCTTTTTTTTTCAATTTTATTGGCTGAAACGGACATTGATGAAGTTTACTTTGTGGCTCTAATATGACAATACAGAGTATATCATAGCATTATATTATATATTATATTAGCATTATATTATATAATATTATAATATTGTATGGTGACTTGAGTATATTGATTGAGTGATTCCTGCGTGTCTTGCACCAAACAGTAAAAAATAATAATAAATGCAGCCTGTAGCAGATAGAAAAGCCTGATCACCATGCAAGTATGACGGCAGGTGTGATTTATTTATAAAGTGTTTACAGATATGAAAAGTATTGATCAGCTGATCACAGCATAATGAATCAGAATCAATACATAATGCTTCCTTGGGGGAAAAAAAAAGCTTTTTTACTTGTGCAGCTGCTCTTGTCATTCTTTGGTTTGTTTCTTTTTTCACTTTGGCTGTGAGTAAACACAGATCTCATGGTGGTACAGGTGTGTGCGTGTAGATGCGGAGCTCGCTGTGACTTTGCTTATCTGCTGCATCAGCTCTAACAAACATGCGGGTTGTTATCGCCTCATTATTGCGGCCCCCTGGGACGGCACATACATGCAGGCGTGTGTGGGTTCTGTGGAGCAGCGGAGAACATCATCAGTGTGGATCATCGGGCCAGTTGTGGAGAAGGAACGACTGATTTGGATTCCTGTGGATATTCGGAGTGCTGTGTCGCTGTGAGACTGGGATTATGAGGGCGCCTGCTGTTTCAGTCCTGCAGCAGGTTGTGGGTGTAGACTGTGAGCATGAGCACGTCGCCATGCTGCAGCTTTCTCACCACTCATTACGACAATCATCTGGGATTTTTCTTTTGTAGCATCTGATTCGCTTGTTTCCCCTCGGCTCTCGCGAGTGCTGACGTGATTATTTTGTAAATACAGTATACCATAAATACAACTGACACACGGAGAACAAAGATGCTGAACACCACATTGTTTCATGCTGAAGCCTACAGTAGGGAATAATTATTTTGTAGAGAAGATCCAGCCTGGACTTGTTTCGGTTGTGATGCTGTATTCCAAACTTGGTTTAAATGGGTTTTGCTGAATTTACTTTAAAGGTCCAGTCTGTAACATTAAGCAGGATTTATTGGTAGATATTGAATATACTGTGAGGATATACTATGATATACTAAGTATGCATATATGAGTGTATAATTGCATAAAAATAAGCCATAGAAATTGACTCTTTTATATGTACATTAGGGAAGGGACTTGCTTTATGTGGGCCACCATCTTGTGCCGCCATGTCTCTATAGCGGCCCAAACAGTCACGTTGTTTTGAAGCAGGAGCTCACTATACAGCCGACAAAAAATTGCCCCGCCCACATTAACCAGACACAAACTAACAAAGAGGAGGGAGGAAACGGTGGAGAGTTGTCAAAAAGTGTTTGCTTCCTTTTTGGTATGTGAAGGCCACCATAGTTACCTTAAATGCTTGACAAAGGGAGGGTTGATGGCAAAAGTCCTCAGTTTGTTACACTGCACCTTTAAATATACCACATCATGCTGTTTATTATTGTTAATGGAATCAAATATACATTTACAAACAATATTTGGGGTCACCAGTACAACATACTGAATGATAAATTACTGAATGACAGTAATTTTAGTTTGTGAATTGTTTGCCTATATCTAGCATGGACACACACACACACACACGCGCACACACACACAGTGGTTTGCCCTCACTGTAGCTCTGTGTGTAAAGATATGGCCATAACATGATACTGAGGAAAGCTATATTTTAAACCCGATATTGATTAAAAAAGAAAAACAACAAAAACCTTGGTGCTAAACATAACCCAGGCTTTCACAGAATCTTCCAGTATCAATGTTCTCCATGGTGACAGGGATTCTGCGGCTTAGTTATGACACGGAGGTATTTGTTATACTTGACAAGCAGTACTTTTAAAGGGATAGTTCAAGGTGTGTTAAGGACTGTGTCAAGTGCGTCCCCAGCAGGTCAGTTACCTCAAAGACAAAGGCTTATCTAATAAAATTGATACCTACTAGAGTCAACAGTTTGTTAACCGCTTCCTCTCCTGAACCAAAGTTCATAGAGAAAACCAATTTTGGTTCACAGAGCTTGTTCATGCAATGCTGTCTTCACCAGTAAGTTCACTTGTGTTATTTGGTGATTTCTGTGCTTGAAATCCCTTTGTCCAGACTTACCTTGTCAAACAAGGCAGCAGGAGACCAACAGTGTCCTTTTCCATACAAGCTAAAACTGCTGTTTTGTCAGTGGACTTTGGTGTGGAAGAGTGAACAGTTAACAAACTTTAGTTTCTTGTCAGAACATGCTGTCCAACACAGAGATAAAATGGTGAATGTGTTCTTTTTTTTTCATTTTCACTCTAGCAGCAATGTTTCCAATGAGAGCAAACATCTGTAACTCAACTTTGTTCCCTGGTGAGTTGGAGGCATCGTCTCTTACAGTTGGCTCTAACTGTGTGTGTCAATACTGGGGAGGGGCGCGCTATTCCAACATTAAATGCTATTATTCTTTGCATATTTTAATATTCTTAACGCCAGTGCATGAGAGCTAGATCAAGTAATGCAGGGTTCACTGTATGTTGAGCTACGAGGAGCAGCTAATGAGATGCGTTTAATGACCCTGGTAAATTTCATCACGTCTGTGGGATTCACGGTGTGTTGACCTTAGAGGAGCAGCTTCAAGATGCATTCAGGCAACGTTTATGATCCACCACAAAATAGGTAGAAAGATTTGTTTTTTTTATAAATAAATTTGTATCTTTGTAATATATAATGAATAGTCACAGCAACTGATTGACTTTTTATAATTAGGTGTATAACTGAATACTCAGGCCCGTCCATAGTCAGTACCTCATGCAACCACACTCCAAAAAACCCAACTATTGACTGCTTTTTAAGTCGGGTGATGCAGAAAACCAGTAATCCCAAAGTTTTCTTACCCCTGTATCTGGAGGGCAGTTCTTTCTTCTGATTCTTGTAAAACTAGCACATTGGGAAAGCAAAGTGTTGGAAGTGAAGGTGTGTCTGGACGGATTGTCTGGACTCCCTGGTTTGATCAACAGCACACCACGGCCAGCGTGTGATTGTCAGACAGCCACCAGGAAACCTTTAGACAGACTGTTAATTATCCACTGAGGAACACGGTCTGTATTTGTGATTAGAGAAAGAAAATGTTAATGCATTCTACAGAGGATAATAGCACTCACTCTGTGCATCACACTGCCAAGGCATAAATCTCCAGAGTGTGAGACTTGGCTGAACATAGCCACACTCGTGGCACTCGTGCTCGTCCATCCCGTACAATGCCTTTCCACGATGAATGAAACTGTCACCAATGAAGCAGAGAGACAGTAAAAAATGGGCCTGTTTTTTGTGCAACAGCTTATTAGAAACGCGGACACGTTTGCATTGTGAGGTGACCTCGAGCTGCTGTAGCAACTCTATCAGGTGGAACTTGCAGGACTCTGGCCCAGTTTCAAACCCCACCCCCCCAACCCCTAACCACTCCCCCTGCACACTAACCCCCCTGGTTGCACGTGAGGGGAAATGGGTCTTCCCAAACCAGTTAGTACGAGTGTGCATCGGTGCAGGCTTACCGGGATCATGGAAAGTCCCAACAGAAGGAAACGAGGTACAAACATCAGATTCCGTCTTTCAAACAAAAAAGAGGAATACTGCAAGACCTGGTCTGTGACTTTGTAACCTGTTTGAAGAAAGAATGCACAAGTTCATTAGTATCGATCTATAAATGCAAGAAATGTCTGTTAATAATCGACTGACAGGTTGTTTGACGGGCTTCAAACTTGGCAGGTGACTTACTAAGGGACTAGACTTACTAAGTTTGGATAGGAAAATGCAAAAAAGATCGCTGAAAAACTGTTCCCCCCCTCACACACACATCTTTTGAACAGTTCGTTGTCCTTTGTCCTGGTGCTTTTTCAATATTTATGTACACTGTTGTCCTCTGAATAGCCAGTGTTGGTGCTGCTGTCAGGTAGAGTGACAAGGGCAACAAAGGTTTCCACTACAGCTGCAAGTGTGAGTGGATTTGCAGGGACACTAGGTGGTGAAGTGGTATGGGAATGGGCCTCCCACTGGAGACTGAACTACCCTCCAAACCACCTTCTTATTGGGCCTGCAACTAACCAATATTTTCCTCATCATTTAATCTGTCAATTGTTTTCTACATTAATCCAATAGTCAGGGGTGTCAAACATGTGGCCTGTGGGCCAGAACCGACCCGCCGAAGGGTCCAATCCGGCCCACATAATGAATTTGTGAAAGTTTCACATTATGATTACAATCTAATCAGTATGTGAACTGCTATATTTGTAAAAAGTAAACTTAGGTATAATATTACACTCATTTTTCTCAAGAAATGTCAGGTTGTTCATAATATGTTTTGTAAAAAGATACTTCATTAAATGTAAATCAAAGGGAAACATTTGGAGTTCTTGTTGTTTATAGGTTATTATGCTATTATTTTACTGGTCTGGCCCACTTAAGATCAAATTGCACTGTATGTGGCTCCTGAACTAAAATGAGTTTCATCTAAACTCATTCATTCATCAAACATCTATTGCCCTGCAATAGATGTTTGATCCATAAAGTGTCAGAAAATTTGTAAATATGTTTAGTGTTTTTCAGATCTCAAAATAATGATTTTGTCCACAAACAGTACTCACTTTGAATTAGTATTTTTTTTTGTTTGTTTTGCCAGAAAAAAGGAGTTTAAAGCCGTTGAAATGTTGAAGCTGAAACATGACAAAACTAGTTGACTATTAATTTAGTCAACGATGAATACTCAATTTATTGTTTCAGCCCTATTTCTTGTCCAAACCCTCTTTGACAACACACATTACCTGGCTAACCTGGTGAAATGAAATGAGACAGACGTTGTTGGTTCGTTAATTCAACAAAATTTTAAGCAGGGAAATTGCTCACAGTGTCGGTTAATTAAAAATGTCCCCATTCTGCAAATAAACACATTCTACATAACTGTGACATTTATTTCAGTCTGGGATTTTTTTTCTGTATGTTATGTGAAATATGTGATTTGGTGATAAAGCTAATGAGTGGAGTGATATTGGCAGGTCAAACTCACACTTAAACCTGACAAGACTGTAGTGTACACATTAAAATCACATCTGTGTGAAGGTCCAAAGATTAAACAGAAAAGATAAACACATTAGAGTTGGTGCTGGTACATTTACATCAGTCGATGCTGTTTAGTGGAGTAAAAATGCCTCAATCTTTTCTTCTTTTCCTTTAGAAAATTAATTGACTTCTATTTTCTGAGCCTGTGGGGAGCTGAATAGAAAGCTGCAGGTTGTCTTTTCAGAGCAGAGAGGGATATTGATTTGGAAAAGAAGTGCAGTTCACTAGTGTACTGTTATGTGTATATATATATATATATATATTATGTGGAGCCTTTGTTTGCATATTAAGCCTCTACTTTACAATGTAAAAAGTCCTTTAGTTGTGGCATCGGCTACAACATGGCAGTGCAAGATGACCACCTCCATAAATCAAGGAACTTCCCAAGTCTGGCCGCTTTTTTTGCCTTTTTCTCTGCAGAGCTCCCCCTACAGTTTGGGAGCACAATTTTGACGACATCACTGTAAAATTCCATCCGTCCATCGTCTACCTCTTTATCGTCACTGTTGTTTCCTTTTCCTCGCTTCCTCCAACAACGGTTTTCTCTGCTTCGTTTCCACTTGCTCTGTCATGATGAAAGTCTAAAATAACGCTGTGATACAATTTGTGTTTCTTGCAAGGCCTACTGATTCTGAGGACTCCGGGTCAGCGACCCTGGCCCTGCAAGGCTGGTTTTCCACTGACAGACAATAGGGGGCAGTGGAATCAGCCCCCTATGTCCCCGCAACATAACATTTAACCATCATAATGACTCTGAAGCTGTTAAGTTAGGGTAGAAATTCTGCACAATTCTGCTCTAAATGCATATAAAAGGTCGATTCTGAGGCTACAAAAACAAAATAATTCATTTTCTTTTAAAAGTCATTATACAGCAATTATAAAAACATACATATGGCGAGTATATTTGATTTCTGCCAATAAACTCCCCTTAATGTCACACTCTGGACCTTTAATGAAGAATGTGCTGATGAGTAAAGTGGGTGTAAATGTTCTGGCAGTGACTGTGTGCGTTTTTGGCTCTTAGTCAGCGGTTTCATATGAGCAGTCTGCTTCCACAGAAAGGGTCAGATCTCATTTCTGGGTGGAGAGTACTGCATTGCAGCCAGCCACATTGGCCATGAATGCCTGAGACTTTTTTTTTCTTACCAATTTTGTTAAATTTAAAGTCTTATTGCACTGCAGGCCGACACGTTTCTGTGCCTGAATCTGTGATCTCAGGGCGTTCGTCGACAGGCAGGTCACGTCGCTAATCACAGATGCCAACCGAGTCTTTGTGACTGAATGAAAGGGAAGAAATTACAGCCGGTTCCCTCTACCAGGTGGCTGCTGACTTTCAGGGGGGGAACCACAGCTTGTTTGATGTGTCTTTTGACCCTGTGAAATTGCAGGAGTTAGTTTAGCTAAAATGATAAATCTTTATGAGAAACATGAGCTGGCAGGCTTTTGAAAATTTGCTCTGTGATGTCGAGTTGAAATGGATACCCAGTGTCAGAGCAGCTGCATCAGAGGTAAAAGAGATGTTCCTCTCTGCACATGGGTTTGATGATTTCATTAATGTGCATGTTTGTATTGAATCAGTTGGGGCTGCTGTAAAAAATGTATAACAAGAAAAGGGTTTCTATACTATGAGAATTAAGTTATAATATTACAAGAAACAATTTGCAGTATTATGAGAATAAAGTTGTAATATTACAAGAAAAATGTGGCAATAGTATGAGAATTAAGTTATAATATTACAAGAAAAAATTTGCAGTATTATGAGAATAAAGTCATAATATTACAATATAAAACTCACAATATTAATGAGAATAAAGCTGTTATATTACAAGAGAGAGGTCCTAAAATTATGAGAATAAAGTTGCAATATTACAAAAAAATGGTTGCAATATTATAAGAATAAATTCATATCTCATAAATGACTCGCTGAATTTTGTGTATTTTGTTAAAAGTGAAAAATGCACTGTTTGGCCTAAACTTGTTATCATGATGATTAAAAACTTTTGCACACTATACCAGTGATGGACAAAATGACAGCTGGGATGTATTTGTCATGGAAAAATACACACTTGATTTCCTGCTATTGGTGGCTTCTAAATAAAAAAAAATAATATTACTTTTTAAAATTGTATGTCTGAGATGAAATCTTTTTGAAAATGAACACCAGTTGAAGCTTGTGATAACGGGGAGGAAATTGAAAAAAAATTGGCAGTAAAAACTCTGAAGTGTGAAGCCGGGTTATCTAACAGGAGGACCTTGATGTTGTCTTGGTTGCATCCTGATCCACTGGCTGCACCGACACGTCCTGTGTGTCCATCACAAATGACAAGTGGATGCAATTTTCTGTCAACGATAAAGAGAGCAAACATTTCCCAGCAATGTTCGCGGTCGGCTGTCTCTCTCTCGCCACTCGTCATGGCCTCTGCTGGCCACGCCCCCATGTTTTTGACTTAAACAACATTAACATGTGTAAAATAAGTTTATATATTGGGATCAATCCATTTAGTTTTTGAGGACATGCGATCCACAAAACAAACATTTTACTTATTTTGCTTATTTCTTTTCTTATTTTTTTGGTTTTTACAGGAAGACGGTGTCCGTCTGCAAAGAGGCATCAACCACCACAACAGTTGGATGTGATTGGCCGTAACATCTGTCAATCAAGCAGAGACTTGCGCACAAAGTAAGTGACACCTTCCACTGTAAGTTATAAAACTGTACATGATATGATGGCGCCCTTTAACATGTTATTGTATGGATAAGAAAAATTTAAGTACGGTAGAGTTAATTCTTTATTCAAGACAATTTATATCTGACATATTTTGTTCATATAATAATCAAAACATACAGTATAGTATGTGCTTCTAAATGTCCATATACATAATGGTTTTGTAGCATTTTTCATACACAAATGAAACAAAAAGTTATTTGCATAGATACACCAGAGTTGATCATTCTCAAAAAAGTAAAGTAAAAAAATAATATTAATAAAATCCTGATAATAAATAAGCTGAAAGTAATAAGCAGAATTAAAACAAAAGATAAATATGGGGATTGAAAGACATGAAATTGAATTATGTGAACACTCAAAAGTAAAATAAGGTAAAATAAAAAGAAAAATAAATATATACAGTAGAAACCCAATTAAAAGCCAGACAAAGAACTGAAAAAGCAGTTCTTTCTTGATATAAAAATATTAGAAATACTAATAAAAATGTATTAAAATATCAGTTATTTTTTTTTCCATTTCTGCCATATCACGACCCTTTTAGCAGCTTGTTCAGAAAAAGCTAAAATGCATTGATGGAAATCCTTTATAGTTTTTTTAATGGCAAAACATATAATGCCTGAAATTCTCTTTTATTTAATAGTAATATTGTACTAATTGTTATTTAATATCCCAAACAACTTAGAACATCCTTGAACCAGAAAGATGAGGGTGTGATTTTAGGCTTTTGTTTTATATGTCTGATGTGTCCTTTAATTTATACCAACCACCTAATAACTTACTAACAACTTAACAACTAACAACTTAACTAACATCCAACCTCCAACCCAACCACCAAACGACTCACCAACTAACATCCAATCACCAACTAACAT
>JAFBJR010001096.1:18010-56127 GCA_016785285.1 Brachirus orientalis | reverse complement strand
GATATACACACACACAGAGACACACACACACATGCAGATACACACACACATGCAGATATACACACACACACACACATGCAGATACACACACACACACACACACACACATGCAGATATACACACACACACACATGCAGATATACACATACACACACACACTCACATGCAGATATACACACACACACACACACATGCAGATATACACACACACAGAGACACACACAGACACACAGAGTAATTATGTAAAATCGTGGCTCCTGATTGGCTCCTCTGCAGGTTTCCCGCCCTCTGCCTATGTGATTCCTCCTGCAGTGGCGTTCCCGGGGCTTCAGGTGAATCCAGGCTTCACCTTCTCCACCGGAGTGTCCGTTCCCGGACCTTTCCTCCAGCCGGCCGTCCACACCCAGGCCGGCACACAGGTCCAGGCCGGGAAGCAGTCCCACATTCCCTACAGTCAACAGAGGCCCTCGGGGCCGGGACCTGGACCGGGGTCTTCAGGCGCCATGAGCCAAAGTCCCTCCCAGAGTCAGCAGCCACAGTCTCAGCCCGCTTCCCAGCAGGCTTTGCAGCAGTCGCTGCAGATGCAGTCCCCCACCAAACCAGTGCAGCAGCAGCAGCAGCAGCAGCAGCAGCAGCAGGTGGGGATGGGGAAGAGTCCACCTCACCTCCCGGGTCTGCAGCAGGTCAGATCTCATGGTTCTGTTCTCCACTGGACACATGACAGTCATGGAAGTATATGAAACTGTTGATGTAGTTCATACACAATGACCACAAGGTGGCAGCAGCAGACATCACAAACACACTCAACAATTCAAACCAGTTTCTGTGATGTTTCAGCTTCTGAAATGTGAATATTTTCTGGTTCCTTTGCTCCAAATAACAATGAAATCATTCAAACTGAATCATTTTAGTTTGTGGACCAAACAAGACAATTAGAGAACATCATTATTTCCAGTGTTTGGCAAACACTGATCATTATTTTTCACACTTTATAAGCTAAACAAGGACTTGGTTCATTGAGAAAATATGTGACAGATCAATTGATTTTGAAAATAATCCTTAGTTGCAGCTCTAGTCTGGTGTGAAGGTTCCTCATATCATATATCTTTCCATCTGGACTCTCAGTACATGCAGGTCCAGGACTGGAGTCAGGCTCAGGCAGCTCTGCAGAAGCTCAGCCCCATCCCAGTGTCCATGAAACAGTCCACACAGCAGCAGCAGCAGCAGCAGCAGCAGACCTTCTACATGGCAGCACAGGATCCTCTGAAACTCTACGAGCACCAGCCGCCGCTCTCCAACATGGACAAGAAGATCAAGTACGCTGACGTGAAGATGCAGGACTTCTACTGGGAGCCGTCCTACAGGATGGGCGACGGCCTCGCCGTCATGGCCGACAGGATGAAGAGGGCGCCGGGTGGCATGTGCTCGGAGCAGGACGGCCCTGCTGTCCCCCGGGGACAACAATATGAGGTGAGGGACGAGATGGTGATGCAGGGCCACCATCAGAACATCAGAACATTGACCTTTTCTCACATCAGACCAGATTAGGCAGCGTCAGTTAATCATGTTTTATTATTATTATTATTATTATTATTTTTATTTTTATTATTCTTTTACAAACAGTTTCTGTAGTAAGTCATGGTTGAGACCAAATTGTTCAACAGCGCCCCCTAAAGTTGGCCCCGTTGAAGTTGACCAAGTCCACGTGTGCTGTATCTTAAACTCAACAGGAAGTCAGCCATTTTGGATCGTTGGGTGTTTTGGTGACCAGTTTTGGTCAGCGTAGTTTTAAGCCCTTTTTGATTAAAAAGTGTCAAAGATGTGGTTAAATTTCAAACTCGAGGTGGCCCTGAATGTTTCATCAGGAGGAAGGAAAGGGTTTCACAAATGTTTGACAGTATTCACTCATAGTTACAGCGCTCCCTGGTGGATGTGTCTTTATTGTGCTTAGTTTGAGCTGCTTCCAACCACAGATGTACGATGTACTGTCAAGCACATAAAGATCCTCTGATATGACTAAAGGCTAAAACAGTGGCTGAAGCAGCTGCTCCCTCCTTGACGTCTACACTGGCGCCCCCTACAGCTGTTATTTTATATGTTTATTTATTTTGCACAGCGAAGAAAATTTCTGTCTGCATGTCTGCTGTGACACGAGTATGAAACATGTATGTTCGTTTAAATGTAGAAGAGACTGAATGACCTCTGTTGATGCAGGGAATCAACAGAGGTCATAGGTCAGTACGGAGGCAGATCAGGGTCAAAACATGAAAATGCAGAACACTTTTTTTTTAGAAGTTCCAGTGCAGTTATTTTTTAAAACCAGATCTTTTACACGTCTGGTCTGTGTGTAAGTTGGAGACTTCCATTTTTAGAGTGTGTTGAACTGTTTACTGTCCTACACATTCAGCCATAGTAACCATAGCAACATGACAGAGGAATGAGCTGTCTCCCAACTGAGGCCCCGCCCCACTGTAAAAAAAAAAAGTGGATAAAATAAGGTTTGAAACTGTAAAAAAAATTATTTGAATCCAAACAAAAATCTCAAAGACCTCAAATATCAAAACAGAATGATTTAAAAATCTGAATATGTTTAATCTTAAAACTTGAGTTTTTTCTGCTCGGTTTTCTTTTAATATGAACAAAACGTTTGTCCCTGATGTGTCTCCGTACTCCAGCACTCATGATTTATGGACGTATTGGATTATCATCATTTTGACCATAGTCCAAACCTGAGGACATCACCAGTATGTGCAGCTATAGCGCCACCTCCAGGCTTCATTTGGAAGTGGTGTAGTGATGCTGTCGCTCTGTCTCTGCTCTGTCTCTACAGTGTCTCTACTCTGTCTCTACTCTGTCTCTGCTCTGTCTCTACAGTGTCTCTGCTCTGTCTCTGCTCTGTCTCTACTCTGTCTCTGCTCTGTCTCTGCTCTGTCTCTACTCTGTCTCTGCTCTGTCTCTGCTCTGTCTCTGCTCTGTCTCTGCAGTGTCTCTACTCTGTCTCTACTCTGTCTCTACTCTGTCTCTACAGTGTCTCTGCTCTGTCCTCTGTTCCCAGGCTTCTCTGTCGTTTTCCACCGCTGTCTTACTTTTCTTTTTCTCCTTCTGTTTTTTACTCCTCCCTCCTCCTCCTCCTCCTCCTTCTCCTCGTCCTCCTCGTCCTTCCTCCTCCTCCCTCCTTCCTCCCTCCCTCCTCCTTCCTCCTCCTTCCTCCTCCTCCTCCCTCCTTCTCTCTGCTCTGTCTCTGCTCTGTCTCTGCTCTGTCTCTGCTCTGTCTCTGCTCTGTCTCTGCTCTGTCTCTGCTCTGTCTCTGCTCTGTCTCTGCTCTGTCTCTACTCTGTCTCTACTCTGTCTCTGCTCTGTCTCTTCTCTGTCTCTGCTCTGTCTCTGCTCTGTCTCTACAGTGTCTCTACTCTGTCTCTACTCTGTCTCTGCTCTGTCTCTGCTCTGTCTCTGCTCTGTCTCTACTCTGTCTCTACAGTGTCTCTACAGTGTCTCTGCTCTGTCTCTACTCTGTCTCTGCTCTGTCTCTGCTCTGTCTCTGCTCTGTCTCTACAGTGTCTCTGCTCTGTCTCTACAGTGTCTCTGCTCTGTCCTCTGTTCCCAGGCTTCTCTGTCGTTTTCCACCGCTGTCTTACTTTTCTTTTTCTCCTTCTGTTTTTTACTCCTCCCTCCTCCTCCTCCTTCTCCTCGTCCTCCTCGTCCTTCCTCCTCCTCCCTCCTTCCTCCCTCCCTCCTCCTTCCTCCTCCCTCCTTCCTCCTCCCTCCTTCCTCCTTCCTCCTCCTCCTCCTCCTTCCTCCTCCTCCTCCTCCCTCCTCCCTCCTTCCTCCTCTTCCTTCCTCCTCCCTCCTTCCTCCCTCCCTCCTCCTCCTCCTTCCTCCTCCTCCTCCCTCCTTCCTCCTCCTCCTTCCTGCTTCTCCTCTCACTAGGACAACAAGAGCTCGCCTCTTCTCCCTCCTGACCTGTTAAAAACTCTAGCAGATTTTGAGGAGGAGGAGGAGCTGGTCTTTTCTAAGCCTCCTGATTTCTTCCAGGCCTTGGCTGCTCCTCTTAGCTCTGCTCCTGGACCAAACATATTTGTATGTAGCCCCTCCTTCCACATACAAGCCACGCCCGTCAATGTCTGTCTGTCTTCATCCTGTCTGTCCTCACGCTGCATGTCTTGTGTCTCTGCAGCTGTCCAACCAGACGAGGATGGAGAGCGGTGCTGAGGTCGTAGGTCAGTCCTCGTCCCTCCTGCCCATGTCTGGGTTCCCGATGCAGGTGAGAGTAAAGGGGGCGGAGCCACACTTTATACTGTAGTGGTTCCTGTTGTTCTTGTGGTGTTCATGATGTCAGTGATGAACTGCATTATGGGAAATGTAGGCTCCAGTGTAGTTCTTTGATAAATGGTGGTGTTGGTTTGGCAGTGACAGTGTTTCACCACCAGAGGGCAGACTGTGTGTGTGTGTGTACAGATGAATAATGTGATGCTCATGTGTGCAGGAGTACAACCAGAACAGCATCTTCAGTCAGGCATACGGTAAGAACCTGCCGCCCAGCACCAAGCCCGACGTTCCCATGATGCACCAGGAGCCGTCGCTCTACTCCCTGTTTGAAGGGACTCCGTGGTCGCCCTCCCTCCCTGCCAGCTCAGGTGTGTGTCTCACGTGTCATCACATGACACAAGTTCACGTCAGTCTCTGTCACGCGTCTCTGATGTAAGCTGCGCTCTGATTGGTAGATCACTCCACCCCGGCCAGCCAATCCCCTCACTCGTCCAACCCCAGCAGCCTGCCGTCGTCCCCGCCCACACACAACCACGGAGCCACGCCCTTCTCCAACTTCGGACCCATTGGCACGCCGGACAGCCGCGACCGCAGGGTGATGGACCGCTGGAAGGCCGACAAGACCGGTGAGGGCGGGGCAGAGGAGGGGGCGGGGCAGAGGAGGGGGCGGGGCAGAGAGTTCAGGGTCCAGATGAAACATGAGATTATCAAACTTGTAATAAAGATCCTCGAGGAAAATCGTGAATGTTGCAGACTCGATTATAAACAGTGCTAATGATTTGTTTTGACGTGTTTTCCAGGTTAATTCAGGACCTGAATAATAATGATCAGATTTTTGATTCTTGCTTTTTCCTTTAAAAAAGTATCTTATTTTAGTAAAAAGTAAAATAACATCAAAACATATTTCATAACTTTTTTTTCCCGGATCAGTGACATGTTTTCAGACATTATTTTTTACCTCATTCAAATTAAACCACTTTAATCTGACCAGTGTGAATGAGTATAATCTGCAGTCAAACAACTTTGGAAAATCCCGCAGGTATTTATCAGCTCCTAAAGACACGGTGACCACGCCAACTTCTTCATTAGTGGCTGTTCTGACACGCTTTCATTTTCCATCCGTTTGCGTCAACGTTGGCAAATTTTGGTTGCACGAGATTTTATTTCATCTGAAGTAAAACATAAAACACTGACGACTGTAACGCGGTCACTGCGGCCCATGTTGTGTCTGTGATGTCACATTTCACACACGGGACGTCATGAGAGGACCAGCTGCTGCTATTTTAATAAGCACATATTACATTAACATGATAAATCATCATGTCTCTGCTCATGGTTTTTGAAACATTGTGACCACAGTGAACATGTCTGTGTTTCCAGGTGCAGTGAGTGGATTTGGTCTGGATTACCTGCCGGCCGCAGCCTCCACTGCTGCGTCTGACACCAGCTGGCACCAGACCGGACCAAGTAGCGGCTCCTGGACCAATCAGGAGTCTCCTATGGAGGAGTCGTCCTCCACTGTGCTGCTCGACAGCCTCAAGGTGAAAACGTTATTCACTTCAGACTCCGCTTCTGCTGTTAAAGGGACAGTTCAGGGGTTTTGAAGGGTGGGTTTATGAGACCCTGGACATAAGCATGGTGAAAACATGGCTGCCAGCATGGACATGAGGAAAAATTGATTTAATTAACTTTACTAAAGACTTGTGTAATAAAACCTACATCAATTTAAGTCTATGATATCTACAGAACATGTTCACGTCTTTATCTCACTGTTAGACAGACTTTTCCAACAGGAAAGTGAAGTTTGTAAACCACTCACTCTCCCACACCAAAGTCCATAGAGAAAATCAGTGATTTTAGCTCACAGGGACACAGGAGCTGCTGGTCTACTGCTGCCTCGTGTGGTCACTTTGTGTCACTGAGGTAAATCTGAACAAAGGATTTCAAACACTGAAGTGACAAAATAAGACATTTGAACTTAGTGATGGAGGCAGCAGTGGATCAACAACTCCTGTGTCCCTGTGAGCTAAAATCACTGATTTGGTGTGGGAGAGTGAGTGGTTTACAAACTTCACTTTCCTGTTGGAAAAGTCTGTCTAACAGTGAGATAAAGACGTGAACATATTCTGTAGATATCACAGAGTTAAAGTGATGTAGGATTTATTAGCTGCTTCTCTGTGGTTAACGCTGGTTCTCAGCAGCAGGAGGCGCTCACAGCTCAGTCAGTACTTCATATAATTGCAATTTAAAAAACCTGAACTAAGCCTTTAAGTGTCACATCACCTTCCAAGAAAACATCTTTCTTTCTCCTGGGGTCAAACACATAGTGACTCACGTTGTTCTCCTGTGGCTCCTCCCCCTCACGTCCACCGCTGTCCTCTCTTCTTCTCTGCAGTCCATCTGGTCCAGTTCCATGATGCAGCCCGGCCCGTCGGCGCTGGAGCAGCTCCTCCTGCAGCAGAAACAGAAGCAGCAGCGAGGTCACGGAACCATGAACCCGCCTCACTGAACGTCAGCCCGAGGCGGCGCTTTGTGTCCCGATGTCAAATCAACCACCACCTGGAGAAACGGAGAGAAAAACCAACAGGAAGTTTGACGTGCTCCACAGGAAATGGGAAATTAAAGTGGCGAGAAACTTGGTGGAGGCTTTGGAGGTGACGTGACCTCCGACGAGGCTGAAACACCAACCCCACCCTGTCAGCTGTCGAGGAGAGGTGATGCCCCGCCCCTCCTGGATCGGAGGGTGCGCGATCTCTTCAACCGTGGCGTTGGGCCACGCCGGGTTTTCTTCAACCCCCACTAATCTGAACATTGAGGAACACGCCCCCCCCCCCCCCCCCCCCCCCCCGGGGAACCCCCCCCCCCCCCCCCCCCCCCCAGCTCAGCGCTGTTCCACTCTTGTTTTGGACAGACACCACATTTCCACCTCCTCTCTGTAGTGACCTCTGACCTCCTGGACGCCGGTTTTTAGCGCCGCAGCAGCGCTGTGAGAGAGTGAGGACGGTGTGGTGGTCGGGTTCAGGGGGAGGAAAGGTGACTCAGCGGGGGACATTTTAACAGACTTTCCATCATAATTACTGAGGCAGGGGAGGAAGGCTGTGATTGGCTGAGTGAAGGACAGTTTGGTGACAGTTCTATAAATATATAAATAAATCTTTAGTTGGACTTTGTTAGCCACGATGTTGATGCTGCTCTGCTGCCACGTGTGTTTCCTCACCTGTACTGAGGGGGGCGCTGTGAGGCTCCAGTCACCAGCAGACGACGGCGCAGCAGAAGGACGACGCAAAAAAAAGGGAGGAGCTAAGAACGGACAAGCTTGTCGGTCTTAGGACATTAGCATTAGCTTGAAGAGATGAAGAGAAGAGTGTTTGTGATTTGTTTGTAGCAATTTTAGCTTCACGTCCTCTGACGTCTTTTAGCCGCCGCACTGAGCGTACTCTTCTTCTACTACTTCTACTTCCTGTTACATCTTTACTTAATGAAGAAAAAAAGCATAACTTGCTCGTTAAAGAATCTGCAACAACTTCCTGTTCTGACTTTTACTGAGAGAGAGACATAGAGAGAGAGAGAGAGAGAGAGGTTTTTTTTTCAGCAGTTTGACTCGATGTCTTTTCAAAACAATGTAACGTTTTTCAGTTAATCTTCAAATATTTTCTTATTTCATGTCGATCGATCGGCTGTAGATAATGTCTGTAATGATTCCAGAGACGATCAAACAAAAAAATCAGTCACAGATTTAAAAAAAAAAACAAAACAGAACATTAACCTTTGACCTTTCACGTGACAACGATTGAAAATGAACATGAGCTTAGTCACAACATTTTTATGAAAACGATAAATTGACGATCGACACAGCTGTTTATTGATCGGTTTGGCTCGTGTGATGGAGGGCAGATCAAGCTCCGCCCCCTGACTTCCTGCACCGTCATGTTGGTTTTTGCTTCTGACGACGTTCCTGTGCAGAAAAGGGGCGGTGCAGCTTTTGTTTTTGTGGTCGTCTGAGCCAGTCGGGGCGCGACGTGGCGTGATGGCGTGATGGCGTTGCATGATGGCGGCGGCAGCGTTTTTATTTCCCTGCAAATCTGTTTGATAAAAGCAGACGCGTCTATTTTCCGTGTGATCATGTTTTCATGTTCCATTTAAAATCTATCAGAAAATGAAAAGAAGTGACAGATGAAAGGGTGAATGTGAGGATGAAGACGCTGGTTCTGGTTCTGGTTCTGGTTCTGAGCTGGACCGCTGCTGCTTCTGTGGCCTGTGTCTTTTTTTTCTTTTTTTTTTTTTTTTTTTGAGTAAGATGTAAAAGGTCTTGGGTCCGTTGACGACGTTCCTCTTGTGGATGTGGGAGGTTTGTGAGGGGGCGGGTCCTGATTGTTCCCAGGCTTGTGTTTTTGGTGGAATGAGCCTTTAAATAAAGGGTAATTTTGTTCTCCTGACAACGGCGTCCATCTTGAGTTTCTGTCTTCAGATGTGATGATTCTGTGTGCTTTGTAAGATCATGTGACCTTTGTTATGTTTGTCTGTCACGTTGCGTCCCATCAGATAAGCCCCGCCCCCTCGTTGAGAAGCCAAAGTGGTTTGATGGTAAAAACCTCAGACCACGTTCAGGTGCGCTTTGTCTTCTCACCGTTGATGAACAATTCAACCGTTTGTGTACAAGTGTTTGTCACCGTGTCTCTGGAACATGTGTCACCGACCATCAGAACAAAAACAAAAACCTTCTGTGGACTGCAGAGGGTCCAGGTCCTGTCCTGGTCTAAGTTTCTCAGGGTCCACATTCCTCCAGGGTCCAGGTTCCTCAAAGTTTTTGGTGAAGACTTTGAAGAACTTTGTAATAAAATGTAAAATAGCTTTGAATCATCAGATCCCTTAAGCCAGCAGGGGCTTAGCTTAGCTTAGCTTAGCTTGACTGTAAACAGGAGGGAACAGCTAGCCTGGCTCTGTTAGCATGCTAAATAAATAAATGCTAATGTTAGCTTTGTAGGAGAAACGTAACAATGAGCAGCTTCAATGTGAAACACGAGCTCATTTTCATCTGCTGTGAGAATCATTTGTGTGGTTTACTTTTAAAAATAAAACAAGTCTTTTAATACTTTCAAATTAAAATAGCATTAAGTGTAATGACGAGATAAAGAAATGACACTTCATTTTCTTAAATCTTAATTGGATGAAGTTGAGATTTATGGATGAAGGTTCCGTCCATCGCTGAAATCTTGTTTGATAAGTTTCTCACAAAAACCTTTCTGGAATGTAGATCGACCGGTAAACCTTCACCATGACAGACCGATGCAGAGTCCACATTACTGCGGACGCCGCACCGATCCGTCTGTCCAGAGACCCAATCCTGAGCCCACCAAACTGGACCTCTTCAGCACCCTGGCTGAGTCTAGAACTCCTGTCCATAAAAGTTCTGAACAGAGTCCGTGACAAAGGGCAGCCCTGGCAGAGTCCAACCCGCACTGGAAATGGATCCATCTTACTGCCAGTAATGTGGACCAAACTATGACTGTTGTGTGAATGTCCCAGACTGGTGTGTGAATGTCCCAGACTGGTGTGTGTGAATGTCCCAGACTGGTGTGTGAATGTCCCAGACTGGTGTGTGAATGTCCCAGACTGGTGTGTGTGAATGTCCCAGACTGGTGTGTGAATGTCCCAGACTTGTGTGAATGTCCCAGACTGGTGAGTGTGAATGTCCCAGACTGGTGTGTGTGAATGTCCCAGACTGTGTGAAAACATTTCAGGAAGCTTAGCAGGGATATTACTATCAAAAATGAAAGATATCCACTCTGCTCTTTGTTCCTCATTAGAAGGGAGTCTATGAAGCGTCTGGTGTTGTTTTTGACAACCAGCAACAGAGCAACAATGAACTGAACCTTTCTTCTGAGACATGTTGCCCTCAACAGATACAATAGTTATAGTTGTAATGGTGGAAGTGATTCAGCTTCTTCTTCTTCAGGTTGAATGTCCATGACCAGGAGTAGCTGTTGGGGGAGGGTTTGTTGCACGGCAAATGTGCTAGTTATGTAACTAAACTGGACTTTTCAAAACGTCTTGCTGGAGCTCAGGTAAACAGAGAAGCCCTTGTTTGTCAGAAGTGGCTGAAGTGTTTATTGTGACACTTTAGTGATGTTTAGATACAGGAAGGACACGGGGACACACCAGAAAACATCAGACATTTGATTTTCCAGTGAATGTCCTCTTTGAAAAGGGTCTGTTCACACTTGTCCTCGTGCTAACTTATTTCACAGGTTGTTGCTAACTTTAGCAGCGGTCATAGGTACGAGTCTCATTTTCATCGTACCGATAAACAATCAAACATTAATGTCACATCAATCCTAATGTGAGCTAACCTCACAGATTACAGTCAAGCTAAGTTCAGCTACACTCTGTTCTTTAACGTTAATGTTTTATTTGAAAATAAGTAAGATAAAACATGCTAGCTTACCTCACAGCTGACAGTTTAGCTAATATTAGCTTCACTCTGTTCCTTAATGTTTATTTTGATAAAACATGCTAGCTTACCTCACAGCTGACAGTTTAGCTAATATTAGCTTCACTCTGTTCTTTAACGCTAATTAAAAAATGTGTCAAACATTATTATTCTGTCACGTGTTGCGAGTGATTGTGTTGGAGAATTACGCAGCGCCCTCATGTGGCTGAAGCGTGCACTGCACATGTAAGTATTTCTGTGTGTTTTATTTTAACTGTTACTGATAAATTCATTTCTTGTATTTCTCTTTTCTAAAGGAAATAATGTTCTGATGACATGATAGCGTTTGTCGACGGTCGTCATGGCGACACTGTGGCTGAATTACCTGTGTGACCTCAATCTCCTGGTCGGTGAAGTCACATGACCTGTAGAGATTAAGGGGATTATTTGTTCATGTTTAAACATTTATATTTATATTTTCCTCACCCTGTGTTTCTTTGTTTGTTTGTTTTTATGTGTCCATCCCCCTCACAAGCCACGCCCACCTGTGGCAGGACTAAAATCTTAAAATACCCTGTGACGTCACATGTGACGTACACAGGTCGCATCACTTCCTGTCTGAGACAGAAGTTATAAACGTGCAGGTGGAGACGTTTTCGTGTGAGACGGTGAGGAGCTGTGGAGGAGTCCACACGTGACGTCACACGAGACGTGACTTGTCCCTGTGTCACAACATACAACAGCACCACCTAGTGGAGAACTGCAGGAACTGCGTCAGTCCTCAGGTACAGTCACAGTTCTGGACTCCAGTCTATGACCGATCCTGGTTTACAGAACTTTATTTTATATTCAGATGTTCTTTGTGTAACAGGAAGTGGGTCTTTGTGTAACAGGAAGTGGGTCTTTGTGTTTGGTTTGTTTTTCAGGCGGCACAAACAGCAGAACATTAAGGGAAACTGAGGACAAATAAATGTGTGGACTGAGTTTAAAACGACAACACGTGAGTTAAAAACGCGTGAGCGATGTTTACGAGCTCAAATGTTTTCAGGATTTGAATCCGTTCATTAAAAACATCAGCTGCAATAAAATGACAGATTATAAAGTCACAAAAAAAGGAGTAAAGAAAGAATTCAGAGTACGGACGAGCAATAATCTGACAAAACAAAGAAAATATAAAAAATGAAAGAAAAAGAGATTAATGTAAAAATAATTCTTTAAAACTGAAATAATAACATGAAAAATGATCTTTTAAACATAAATATTTGACATAATTTGTAACTGAATGATTAAACATTTTCAATCAAAAACAGACTTTAAATAAACAAACAAACAAGAGAAGAGAACTAAAACCAGATCTTTGCTCAGTGTGTGTGTGAGAGGTTTTTGTATGAGTGTGTGTGTCGGTGTGACTATAGCTGGAGCTCGGGGAGGCTGTCCTGGAAACTGATCTTCGGTGCTGGAATTCAGCTCTTCGTTTCCTCAGGTCTGTCGAACAGTTATTTATTTGTTTGTTTGTTTGTTTATCTAAATACATTTTTTATTTGTTTGTTTGTTCGATGGACCTGTGTGTGTGGGTGGGTGTTCTTGTATGGGTATCTTTGTGAGGACCAAAGAACTAAGAAAAAAAGTGACAAAGTGAGGACATTTTGTCTGGTCCTCACTTCTTTAAAGGGCTTTTTTAGGGTTAAGACCTGGTTTTAGGGTTAGGGTTAGGCATCTAGTTGTGATGGTTAAGGTTAGGGTAAGGGGCTAGAGAATGTATTATGTCTATGAGGGTCCTCACTATGATAGAAGCACAAACATGTGTGTGTGTGTATATTTGGACAGAGATATGGATTATGTTTTAGTCTGGATTATGTGAAAAATGTTGGATTATGTTTTAGTCTGGATTATGTGAAAAATGTTGGATTATGTTTTAGTCTGGATTATATGAATAATCTCAAATTTTATGACTGAGACTAGATTATGCCAATAACCTTGGAATATGTGAGAGAGGCTGTATTATGCCAATCTTAAATTATGTGAGTGTTTTTGGATTAAGTGACAGAGTCTGAATTATGCCAATAATCTTGGATTATGTTAATGATGCTGGTTTATGTGAGAAATCTAGGGTTATGTCACCAATGCTTGGATTGACTGATTTCAGATGACGTCAATAATCCAGTGTGCATTTGCTCTGATTCTTTTCACTGTGTGACATTTTCATCTGGAAACAAAAAACTTGTGTTTGGACCTGGAACCAGAATCACCATTGAAACCATTGATTGACTTCAAACATTCATCAGAACAAACCGTTCAATGTGACGCTCAGCTGTCGATATTTAGGAAAAACATAGTTGGTTTTAGGGTTAAAAACAAGGTTTTTTTGAATGAGGTTTGGTTGAGTGGAGTGTGTTGAGTTTGTGTCATGGAGAATCATGTTGTGTAAACACTGGGACTCAAAAGATCACGTTTGGACACGGAACCAGATTGATCGTAGAACCCAGTGAGTACTGATATTGATGATATATATCATCAATATTTATTTATTTGTAATTATTAACTGCAAAAAAGAGAGGAAAACGTCAGGTTTCATCTAATTAAATAAAATCATGTGATTTATTTCTAAAATGTGGTGTTTTTTGAATGAGGTTTGGTTCAGGATGAGACTGTGAGTTTGTGTTATGGTGCGTTTGGTTGTGTGAATAATCAGAAGATGATCTTTGGAAGAGGAACCAGATTAAACATTGACTCCAGTGAGTATTGATCATAAACAAATTCTACTTAAATCAACATACAATCAGAAAATGAGTTCAACAGTTAAAAACAACAACAAATAAATAAATAAAAAAAGACGTAAAATGACTCCTTTAACGTCTCAGGTTGGTGAAAAGAAAAAGTAATTCAGTGTAGCAGTAAATGTGACTCAGTTGAATGTCATGTGTTTGTAAAATGTGGTGTTTTCTTAAATGAGGTTTGGTTCAGTTGGTGTGAAACTGCTTCATATTTAGAAACAGAAAATCACTAAAACTTTATTTATTATTTTTATGCAACATCATTAATACATTAACATGTTAAACATAAATAATGAAACATCCACTTATCTGCTCTTGAAACAAACATGATCAAAACTGAACAAAAACAAACAAACAGAAAAAGCCAAACAACAATTCATCACCGTGACTGTATTGACTGTCAAATATGGAATCACATCATCTGCGTATTGTTTGATTCAAACATACGTGTGATGAGTTTGTGTCATGAAGCTTCATGTTGTGTGACGAGTGCAAGTGGATTTAAACTGGTGTTTGGACGTGGAACCAGATTAACCATTGAAGCCAGTGAGTACTGAGCATATTTTATATCATAACCAATAATATTTTGTTTAATATTTTACTAAAGAAACTGATGATATTTCATCAAAGATATGGCACATGTGAATCATCCAACAGAGGACAGAGGCGGAAAACAAGAATGTTCATATTCATAAGAATCAAAGAAGTTATAGTTCACTAAATATCAACGGTCACATAGTGAGTCTTTATATGTTCCTTTACGTGAGATTAGAATTGTTATTTTTTCTGGATGATGAAGCTTCATGTTGTGTGAAAAGTGGAGGTGGATTTAAACTGGTGTTTGGACGTGGAACCAGATTAACCATTGAAGCCAGTGAGTACAGTTGTTGATCATGTTCTGATGTTGATTGTAGTCAGTGTTAATGTAAAGTTTCTAGATTAGATGTTAAATCTTTTTCTCTTCAATTATTTCTCATTTGATGTGGGTTCAGATCCGATTCAGATCAGATTCAGATCTGGAAACACCTGCAGACTGAAGACTGAAGATATTTGTTGAAATTTTGTTAAAAAAAAACATGAAAATAACTGGATTATGCGACAGTCTGGATTATATGAATAATATCAGAATATCGGAAGCTGGATCATTTCAATAATCTTGGATCGCGTGAGTGTTTCTGGATCATGTGACAGAGGCTGGATTATTTGAATAATATTGAATTATGTTAATCAGGCTGGATTATGTGAATCATTTCAAATTATGTGAATATTCTTGGTTTATGTGAGTGATCTTGGATTATGTTAGTAATCTTGGATTATATTACAGGTACTGGAATATGTGAATAATCTGATGCTGGATTATGTGACTAATCGTGGTTTATTTGAGTCATCTCGGATGTTACTGAGACTGGATTATGTGAATAATCTTGGATTATGTCACTGTTGCTGGATTATGTGACTAATCTTGGTTTATGTGAGTGATCTTGGATTATGTTAGTAATCTTGGATTATGTTACTGAGACTGGATTATGTGAATAATCTTGGATTATGTCACTGATGCTGGATTATGTGAATAATCTTGATTTCAGATGATGTGAATAATCCAGTGTGTATTTGGTTTATGCTCTGACTCTTTTCACTGTGTGACATTTTCATCTGCAAACAACAAACTCATGTTTGGAAAAGGAACCAAACTACGAGTTAATGACAGTAAGTCATTATTATTATCTCCACTATAGATATATGTGTGATATATGTGTGTGTGTAGTTTCAGATTACCTTTAATTCTAGATTAAAATTCATGTTTAATCTGATTAACTTGTTCATGTTTAATCTGGAACTTGTTTATTTGAGGGGATTTGTTGTGCTAGCACAACAGAAAAGTGTGAGTTTTTTGAATGAGGTTTGGTTGAGTGGAGTGTGTTGAGTTTGTGTCACGGAGAATCTTGTTGTGTGAACACTGGGACTCGAAAGATCACATTTGGACATGGAACCAGATTAATCGTAGAACCCAGTGAGTACTGCTATTGATGATATATATGATATTTGTTTTAAAGAAGGTTCAACATTGTTGATGCAAATGATAAATACACAAAAAATACATTTATTTATTTAATATTTAACTTACACAACATAATGATGAAAAAAATATGAAATGATTGATACATGTATAAAATTTCCAAAACTGTTATCAGCCTTCTAACATATTCAATAACAAGTATTAGCTGCTAAAAATGAGAGGAAAAATAATTAAATAAAATCATGTGATTTATTTCTAAAATGTGGTGTTTTTTGAATGAGGTTTGGTTCAGGATGAGACTGTGAGTTTGTGTTATGGTGCGTTTAGTTGTGTGAATAATCTAAAGATGATCTTTGGAAGAGGAACCAGATTAAACATTGACTCCAGTGAGTATTGATCATAAACAAATTCTACTTAAATCAACATACAATCAGAAAATGAGTTCAACAGTTAAAAACAACAACAAAATAAATAAATAAATAAAAAAAGATGTTAAACGACTCCTTTAACGTCTCAGGTTGGTGAAAAGAAAAAGTAATTCAGTGTAGCAGTAAATGTGACTCAGTTGAATGTCATGTGTTTGTAAAATGTGGTGTTTTTTGAATGAGGTTTGGTTCAGTTTGTGTTCTTGTGCTTCATGTTGTGTGACTGCTGGTGCACTTCAGTACAAACTCCAGTTTGGACGTGGAACCAGATTAACTATTGAACACAGTGAGTCAAACATAGTGATCATATTTTTATGCAACATCATTAATACATTATTAACATGTTAAATACAAATAATGAAACATCCAGTTATCTGATCTTATTGATTTGTGATTACACTGGTGAAAAAGTAATCTGTTTTTTTACACCCAAAATATAATTTACACCAAAAACAAACAAACAAACAGAAAAAGCCAAACAACAATTCATCACCGTGACTGTATTGACTGTCAAATATGGAATCACATCATCTGCGTATTGTTTGATTCAAACATACGTGTGATGAGTTTGTGTCATGAAGCTTCATGTTGTGTGACGAGTGCAAGTAATTTTAAACTGGTGTTTGGACGTGGAACCAGATTAACCATTGAAGCCAGTGAGTACTGAGCATATTTTATATCATAACCAATAATATTTTGTTTAATATTTTACTAAAGAAACTGATGATATTTCATCAAAGATATGGCACATGTGAATCATCCAACAGAGGACAGAGGCGGAAAACAAGAATGTTCATATTCATAAGAATCAAAGAAGTTATAGTTCACTAAATATCAACGGTCACATAGTGAGTCTTTATATGTTCCTTTACGTGAGATTAGAATTGTTATTTTTTCTGGATGATGAAGCTTCATGTTGTGTGAAAAGTGGAGGTGGATTTAAACTGGTGTTTGGACGTGGAACCAGATTAACCATTGAAGCCAGTGAGTACAGTTGTTATTTTATATCATAACCAATAATATTTTGTTTAATATTTTACTAAAGAAACTGATGATATTTCATCAAAGATATGGCACATGTGAATCATCCAACAGAGGACAGAGGCGGAAAACAAGAATGTTCATATTCATAAGAATCAAAGAAGTTATAGTTCACTAAATATCAACGGTCACATAGTGAGTCTTTATATGTTCCTTTACGTGAGATTAGAATTGTTATTTTTTCTGGATGATGAAGCTTCATGTTGTGTGAAAAGTGGAGGTGGATTTAAACTGGTGTTTGGACGTGGAACCAGATTAACCATTGAAGCCAGTGAGTACTGAGCATATTTTATATCATAACCAATAATATTTTGTTTAATATTTTACTAAAGAAACTGATGATATTTCATCAAAGATATGGCACATGTGAATCATCCAACAGAGGACAGAGGCGGAAAACAAGAATGTTCATATTCATAAGAATCAAAGAAGTTATAGTTCACTAAATATCAACGGTCACATAGTGAGTCTTTATATGTTCCTTTACGTGAGATTAGAATTGTTATTTTTTCTGGATGATGAAGCTTCATGTTGTGTGAAAAGTGGAGGTGGATTTAAACTGGTGTTTGGACGTGGAACCAGATTAACCATTGAAGCCAGTGAGTACAGTTGTTGATCATGTTCTGATGTTGATTGTAGTCAGTGTTAATGTAAAGTTTCTAGATTAGATGTTAAATCTTTTTCTCTTCAATTATTTCTCATTTGATTAATCGTAGAACCCAGTGAGTACTGCTATTGATGATATATATGATATTTGTTTTAAAGAAGGTTCAACATTGTTGATGCAAATGATAAACAGGCAAACAATGCGGTTACTGCCCCTTTAATATTTAAATTACACAGCATAATGATGAAAAAATATGAAATGATAACATTTTTGGAAAACATACATTTATTAGCCTTCTAACATAATCAATAACAATTATCAACTGCTAAAAAGGAGAGGAAAAAGTTTCATCTAATTGAATGAAATCATGTGATTTATTTCTAAAATGTGGTGTTTTTTGAATGAGGTTTGGTTCAGGATGAGACTGTGAGTTTGTGTTATGGTGCGTTTGGTTGTGTGAATAATCAGAAGATGATCTTTGGAAGAGGAACCAGATTAAACATTGACTCCAGTGAGTATTGATCATAAACAAATTCTACTTAAATCAACATACAATCAGAAAATGAGTTCAACAGTTAAAAACAACAACAAAATAAATAAATAAAAAGACGTTAAATGCCTCCTTTAATTTAAATTACAAATTATAATTAAGAGTAAATCTAAAATATCTGTTTTCTTAAATGAGGTTTGGTTCGGTTGGTGTGAAACTGCTTCATATTTAGAAACAGAAAATCACAAACTTCATTCATTATTTTAATGCAACATCAACACACTAACTTGTTAAATATCTTGACTGATTAGTGATCACATTGGTGAAAATTAGTGATTGATTAATTGATTGATCAGCACAAAGTTAATCTCTTTAGGCACAAAATATAATTTATACCAAAACAAACTGAAAAAGCAACAAAAAAATTCATCAATGTTACTATTTACTGTCATGGAAATTTGCTTCATGATATTATAGTTTATTTAAATAAAACGATCAATTAAAATGATCAATTATAATCAAACAGAAGCATCAATCATAAAATTTTTTGTTCTTATGAAACAGAAAACGTAAACTCTATTATATGATGATAAAACACTATTGTTGACGAGCCGAACTGATTTTATCTGCAGAACAAAGTGACATTTTTCTCTGCTTTGATTTAAATGATGGTTTTTCTGAATGAGGTTTGGCTCAGAGTTTGTGTCATGAAGCTTCATGTTGTGTGAGCACAGGGAATCAGCAGAGGATCATCTTTGGACCTGGAACCACTTTAAATATCCAAACCAGTGAGTTCTGATATGACTCATTAATATACGTATGAAACGCAGAATCTTTATTATTATTTTTAGAGTCTGTGGTAAAATTTAAAATCAGATTTAAAGATTTAAAGCCAAAATGAAAATAGTCATTTTAAAAAGTCCACATTAAACAACAACCTGATATTTAAATTTAAAAAAAAAAATCTATTTAGTCGTTATATATGGTCGTTATATGTTGTAAAATATGGAATCACATCATCTGCATATTGTTTGATTCAAAACAACTGTGTGATGAGTTTGTGTCATGAAGCTTCATGTTGTGTGAAAACTGGGAATACATATAAACTGATCTTTGGACATACAACCAGATTAACTGTTGAAATAAGTGAGTATTGATCAGGATTATTCATATTTCATAAGCAGAAAACAAACCACTGCTATTTGGTCAGAATATTAATTTAAAAGTACAAATTAAAATCAAAGTTTGGATCAAACAAAAGTCAAGAATCGTCCAAGTAAATTATTCAAATATAATATAATAATAATAATAATAATAATAATTATTATTATTATTATAAAAACTGGAAATGCATATAAACGGATCTTTGAACGTAGACCAAGATTAACCATTGAAGCCAATGAGTACTCTACTAGTTTATTATGGAAGAAACCAAATAGATTTTATATATATATATATTCATATTATATTTTAAGAGAAAGACACTTTTATTAAAGGATCTTATTTTATTGTGTAAAATCAAATTTAAATATTTAAAGCTAAAATGAAAATACCTGATATTTAAATTATTATTATCTTTTGCATGTTAATGATGTTGTAAACATGACTGATGGTCATGGCCTGAGTTAACAATGTTAAACTTTTAAATGGTAAAAGTATTTTTTAAAAAACAAAACACAAAGAAACTGCTTCATTGACTTCAGTCAGTTTGGTGGTTTATAAAATATGGAATCACATCATCTGCATATTGTTTGATTCAAAACAACTGTGTGATGAGTTTGTGTCATGAAGTTTCATGTTGTGTGAAAACTGGGAATACATATAAACTGATCTTTGGACATACAACCAGATTAACTGTTGAAATAAACAGAAGTTTAGTGTGAAGGTTTGTGTTCTGCTGTTTCCTGTTGTGTGACGAGTGGATCAGGATTAAATAAGATTATCTTTGGACGTGGAACCAGATTAACCATTGAAGCCAGTGAGTATTGATCAAGACTATTATTATTTCATATGCTGAAAACAAACCGCTGCTGTTCGGTCAGAAAAATATATTCATAAAAATACTTAGTTTGGATCAAACAAAAGTCAAGTAAATAATTTTTAGGCGTAAAAAATGTAAAAAAAACCCAAAACAAAACTGTTTATAGTAATAATAATAATAATAATAATAATAATAATGAAGAGGATTCACTGCAGAATGACTTCAGTGTCAATTAAACATTTACATCCTGTTTATATCAATAATGATAATGTTTTTAACAGAAGTTTAGTGTGAAGGTTTGTGTTCTGCTGTTTCCTGTTGTGTGATGAGTGGATTAGAAAAGATTATCTTTGCACGTGGAGCCAGATTAACCATTGAAATAAGTGAGTATTGATCAGGATTATTAATATTTCATGAGGAGAAAATAAACCACGGCTGTTTGGTCAGAATATTTAAAAAATATAAATTAAAATCAAAGTTTGGATAAAAAAAAAGTCAAGGATCTTCCAAATAAATTATTTAAATAATAATAATAATAATAATAATAATAATAAATAAGTGGAAAATACGTTAAACAGTAAAATCTTTAGTGTGGAGGTTTGTGTTCTGCTGTTTCCTGTTGTGTGACGAGTGGATATAATAAGATTATTTTTGGACATGGAACCAGATTAACCATCCAATCCAGTAAGTGTTTATTCATAAAAACACCATATTTTTAATTAATCTCATTTTCATTTAAACAGTATATTCAAAGTGATCTGTAGAATATCATGTGTATAGAGCAGGACAATATTTAATCTAAAACGATTTTTGGCTTTAAGAAATATTGCACCTAATGTGATTTGGATAAAACGTCAATGTTCAGCCCTAGTGTGTGTGTGTGTGTAGTTATTGTTCAGAACAGACTGACTGTGTGACTCTTTCCGGAAACTCTAAACTCATCTTTGGTGTCGGATCAAAACTCACTGTCGTCAGCAGTGAGTATTAGAACATTTTCTTTAATCTTCTTTAATCCACATACTCAGGGTGTTTCAGTTCATATCAATAAATGTACAAAACTTGAATATTTTGACGACATTCAGGGAAATAATGTGTAAAAAATGTCAGTAATGTTTTAATAACGCAAAAGCACAAACGCAACAAGTTAAAACACAACACACCAAACATGTATTACAGATAACTGACAAAAATGACTTTTTAACTTTTTAACTGATGATATTTTATATAATATAAAACGAAAGACACTGACAATATTTTATTAAAGAAACAAAACAATTTTATGTGTTTATTAAAGAAACTGATATTTTATTTTGTAAAATTAATTTAAAAATTTAAAGCTAAAATGAAAATAATCATTAGAAAATTTCCACATTAAACAGTTGAGTTTGTGTCATGAAGTTTCATGTTGTGTGAAAACTGGAGGTGGAAATAAACTGATCTTTGGACCTGGAACCAGATTAACCATTGAAGCTAGTGAGTACAGTTATTGATCATGTTCTGATGTTGATCATTGTTAATATAAAGTTTATACGCAGAAAACACTTCATGTGATCAGTCGTTAAATCTATTTTTACAGGGTGAATTCTCATTTGATGTGAATTCAGATCAGATCAGGATCAGATTCAGATCAGGAAGCAGAGATTATTACATTTTTGGTTTTTTAAACTTCGTCATTTAAAACAGAACATTATAATAAAACCAAAATCATCAGTGAATGAATTTTAAACCAGTTTTAGCTCAAAGATTTCACAGCATTTACATCTTATTTAAAATTATACTGATAATATAGATTTATAATAGTAACGTTAATATAAATTTGAACCTTAGCTGAAGCTCATCAAACTGAATTATTCTGAATGACTTTTGTGGAAGATTAAATAACCTCACGTTTGAAACCAGATTAACCATTGATATAAGTGAGTGTTAATGGAAATGAATAATGTTTCATAAAAAGCAGAAAAACAAATCAAGGCTTCAAACTTAGCTTTACAAAAAATGAGGAAGTTGTTTTGGATCAAACAGCTCATGACAAATCATTCCTTCATGTTGAAAATGTAAAAGTATCATTTGTGTCATTTAATTAAGACGATTCAGTGTAAATGGTCAAAAACAACAAACATTAATATAAAAGAGAAACAGAAGTTTAGTGTGAAGGTTTGTGTTCTGCTGTTTCCTGTTGTGTGAATGTTGGACAAAAGATGATCTTTGGACGTGGAACCAGATTAACTGTTGAAATACGTGAGTATTGATCAGGATTATTCATATTTCATATGCAGTGTCTTTAAAAGAGAGAGAGAGAGAAAAACACTGCTCTCTGGACAGAAAATTCATTCATAAAAATATAAAAAACAAAAAGTTTGGATTTTTTTATTAGTATAAATTGTATGGATTATTTGTATGAAAGAACCTGACAAAATGTTATTAAAGAAACCAATATTTTCTATAATTTTTAATGAAAGAAAGTGATCATATTTCATTTAATATGACAGTGATAATATTTTATTAAAGGAACTGATCATTTATTTTGTAAAATCCAATTTAAAGATTTAAAGCTAAAATGAAAATAATCATTCGAAAAATTCCACATTAAACTCACTTGAGTTTGTGTCATGAAGCTTCATGATGTGTGAAAACTGGAGCTGGAAATAAGCTAGTGTTTGGACGTGGAACCAGATTAACCATTGAAGCTAGTGAGTACTGAGCATATTTTATATAATATTTTATAAAAGAAACTGATGATATTTTATTTAATGTAAAACAGAAGACACTGACAATACTTTATTAAAGAAACAAAACTATTTTATGTGTTAGTTTATTAAAGGAACTGATATTTTATTTTAAAGTGCAATTTAAAGCTAAAATGAAAATAATCATTTGAAAAATTCCACATTAAACTCAGTTGCGTTTGTGTCATGAAGCTTCATGATGTGTGAAAACTGGAGCTGGATATAAACTGGTGTTTGGACGTGAAACCAGATTAGCCATTGAAGCCAGTGAGTACTCATCATATTTTATATCACATCTTATGGAAGAAACCAAATATATTTTATATGATATTTTGTTAAAGAAATTGATATTTCATATAATATTTACAAAAAAAAAAAAAAAACAGACAGAAAAAGACACGATAATATTTTATTAAAGAAACTCCTATTTTGTGTAAAATTAAATTTAATATTTAAAGCTAAAATGAAAATACCTGATATTTAAATTATTATTATCTTTTGCATGTTAATGATGTTGTAAACATGACTGATGGTCATGGCCTGAGTTAACAATGTTAAACTGTTAAATGTTAAAAGTATTTTTTAAAAAACAAAACACAAAGAAACTGCTTCATTGACTTCAGTCAGTTTGGTGGTTTATAAAATATGGAATCACATCATCTGCATATTGTTTGATTCAAAACAACTGTGTGGTGAGTTTGTGTCATGAAGTTTCATGTTGTGTGAAAACTGGGAGTGTAGCTAAACTGATCTTTGGACGTGGAACCAGATTAACCATTGAAGCCAGTGAGTACAGTTATTGATCATGTTCTGAGACAGAAGTTTAGTGTGAAGGTTTGTGTTCTGCTGTTTCCTGTTGTGTTGTGAGTGGATCAGGATTAAATAAGATTATCTTTGGACGTGGAACCAGATTAACCATTGAAGCTAGTGAGTACAGTTATTGATCATGTTCTGATATTGATCATTGTTAATATAAAGTTTATACGCAGAAAACACTTCATGTGATCAGTCGTTAAATCTATTTCTACAGGGTGAATTCTCATTTGATGTGAATTCAGATCAGATCAGGATCAGATTCAGATCAGGAAGCAGAGATTATTACATTTTTGGTTTTTTAAACTTTGTCATTTAAAACAGAACATTATAATAAAACTAAAATAATCAGTGAGTGAATTTTACACCAGTTTTAGCTCAAAGATTTCACTGCATTTACATTTAACATTAACATTAATATAAATTTGAACCTTAGCTGAAGCTCATCAAACTGAATTATTCTGAATGACTTTTGTGGAAGATTAAATAACCTCATGTTTGAAACCAGATTAACCATTGATATAAGTGAGTGTTGATGGAGATTTTTAATAAAAAACTAAGTTTGGATCAAATAAAAGTCAAGATTCTTCCAAATAAATGACTAAACTAGTTTTTATGAGTGTAATATGTGATACTGTGATTTAAATATCTGTTAAAGGAAAAATTAGTTCAGTTTATATCAATAATGAGACAGAAGTTTAGTGTGAAGGTTTGTGTTCTGCTGTTTCCTGTTGTGTGACGAGTGGATCAGGATCATATAAGTTTATCTTTGGACGTGGAACCAGATTAACTGTTGAAATAAGTGAGTATTGATCAGGATTATTAATATTTCTTATGCAGCATCTTCAGAAGGTTGAAAACTTAATTCTAAATAATATGAAAAACTTTGCATCATATAAAAGTCAACTAAATAATTTTTAATGAGAGAAAATTGTTTAAACAATCTGTTAAATAATAATGTAATAATGAAGAGGATTCACTGCAGAATGACTTCAGTGTCAATGTTTTTTTACAGAAGTTTAGTGTGAAGGTTTGTGTTCTGCTGTTTCCTGTTGTGTGACAAGTGGAAATAAGATTATCTTTGGACGTGGAACCAGATTAACTGTTGAAATAAGTGAGTATTGATCAGGATTATTAATATTTCATATGCAGAAAACAAACCACTGATGTTTTTTCTGCGGTCAGAAAAAATATATTCATAAAAATATAAAACACTAAGTTTGGATCAAACAAAAGTCAAGTAAATAATTTTTTGCAGTAAAAATGTAAAATAATAATAATAATGTAATAATGAAGAGGATTCACTGTAGAATGACTATCTTTGGACATGGAACCAGATTAACTGTTGAAATAAGTGAGGATTGATCAAGACTATTATTATTTCCAAAAATATAAAACACTTAGTTTGGATAGAACAAAAGTCAAGTAAATCATTTTTAGGAGTAAAAAATGTAAAAAAAAAACTGTTTAATAATAATAATAATAATAATAATGATGATAATAATAATAATAATAATAAAATAATGAAGAGGATTCACTGCAGAAAGACTTCAGTGTCAATTAAACATTTACATCCTGTTTATATCAATAATTATATTTTTTTTAACAGACGTTTAGTGTGAAGGTTTGTGTTCTGCTGTTTCCTGTTGTGTGATGGGTGGATTAGGAGTAAATAAGATTATCTTTGGACGTGGAACCAGATTAACCATTGAAATAAGTGAGTATTGATCAGAATTATTAATATTTCATAAGGAGAAAATAAACCACGGCTGTTTGGTCAGAATATTTATTTAAAAAATATAAATTAAAATCAAAGTTTGGATAAAAAAAAAGTCAAGAATCTTCCAAATAATCTTCCAAATAAATTATTTAAGTAATAATAATAATAATAATAATAAATAAGAAAAAATATGAGTGTAATATGTGATACTGTGATTTAAATATCTGTTAAATCATCAACATTTTTAATCAGGAAAAATTAGTTCAGTTTATATCAATAATGAAAGAGAAGTTTAGTGTGAAGGTTTGTGTTATGCCCTTTTCTCTTGTTTGATGACTGGATTAAATAAGATTATCTTTGGACGTGGAACAAGATTAACCATCCAGTCCAGTAAATGTTGATTTAAATTGAAAAATGACTCTGACATTTAAACACATAAAAAAACACTCGTTTTGTTTAATTATATACTGATCATCTTCAGTTTTAATGTTAATGTATATATATATATATATTTTCTGAATGAACTGAATGAGTCCAAATATGTTTGGTTTTCATATAGATAGATAATTTTATTTATCCCAGAAGGGAAATTAAGTTGTCACAGTAGTCCAGTATTAATACAATAGAAATACAATAGCACAGAATACTTGAGTGGAGAGCAAAATACTTAAGTGGAATAAACTAGGATTAAGAATAGAAATAAAATATATACAGAGTGGGACAAGGGCATTTAGAAAAACAAGTTAAGTAAGCAGATAAGGGGCAGTGGTTTAGTGTGAAGGTTTGTGTTCTGCTGTTTCCTGTTGTGTGAATGTTGGAGGAATAAGTAAGATGATATTTGGAAGTGGAACCAGATTAACCGTTGAAATAAGTGAGTATTGAACAGGATTGCAGCATCTTCAGAGGGTTGAAAATGTTATTCTAAATAATATGAAAAACTTTGGATCAAATAAAAGTCAAGTAACTAATTTTTAGGAGTGAAAGTTGTTTTCAGATCAGGAAACAAAATTTCAACACATTTAAAACAGAACATCATAATAAAACCAAACCAAAAACTAAGTTTGGATCAAATAAAAGTCAAGAATGTTCTACATAAATGACTAAATTAGTTTTTATGAGTGTAATATGTGATTTAAATATCTGTTAAATCATCAACATTTTTAATCAGGAAAAATTAGTTCAGTTTATATCAATAATGAAAGAGAAGTTTAGTGTGAAGGTTTATGTTATGCCCTTTTCTCTTGTTTGATGACTGGATTAAATAAGATTATCTTTGGACGTGGAACAAGATTAACCATCCAGTCCAGTAAATGTTGATTTAAATTGAAAAATGACTCTGACATTTTAAACACATAAAAAACACTCATTTTGTTTAATTATATACTGATCATCTTCAGTTTTAATGTTAATGTATATATATATATATTTTCAACAAAAACTGAATGAGTCCAAATATGTTTGGTTTTCATATAGATAGATAACTTTATTTATCCCAGAAGGGAAATTAAGTTGTCACAGTAGTCCAGTATTAATACAATAGAAATACAATAGCACAGAATACTTGAGTGGAGAGCAAAATACTTAAGTGGAATAAACTAGGATTAAGAATAGAAATAAAATATATACAGAGTGGGACAAGGGCATTTAGAAAAACAAGTTAAGTAAGCAGATAAGGGGCAGTGGCAAGATGATGGTATAATACTGATGTTATGGTGGTAATGTCACTGATAATAACAGTACATAATAACAGTATATAGTAGTAATCAACATATCAATCAATATCAATTTATTTTCTACTGTAAACTTTTCTTCAAAACTTAGACTGAAGGAAGTTTGTGTTCTGCTGTTTCCTGTTGTGTGAATGACAGAAATTCAAATAAAATTATCTTTGGACGTGGAACCAGATTAACCACTGAAATAAGTGAGTATAAATCAGGATTATTAATATTTCATAAGCGGAAAACAAACCACTGCTGTTTGGTCCAAATATTATTTCATAAAAAATTAAAAAACTAAGTTAATAACAAATAAATAAATAAATAATAATGTATGATGTTGTATGATGAGTGGATCAGGATTATATAAGATTATCTTTGGACATGGAACCAGATAAACCATTGAAATAAGTGAGTATTGATCAGGATTATTAATATTTCATAAGCAGGAAATAAACCATGGCTGTTTGGATTGAAAATGTATTTAAAAATATAAATTAAAATCATTATAAATCATATAAATAAAATTATTAAAATAACATTTGCATCAAACAAAAGTCAAGAATCTTCCAAATAAATTATTCAAATAATAATAATAATAATAATAATAATGATAAATAAGTGGAAAACAAATTAAACAAAAAAATTTTGGTTTGAAGGTTTGTGTTCTGCTGTTTCCTGTTGTGTGATGAGTGGATTTAATAAGGTTATTTTTGGACATGGAACCAGATTAACCATCCAATCCAGTAAGTTTTGATTCATAAAAGACACAATATTTTTTTATTATTCTCATTTTCATTTAAAATATATATTTAAAATGATATAAAAGACACAATATTTTTTTATTATTCTCATTTTCATTTAAAATATATATTTAAAATGATTACTGTGTGGTGTTTTCTTCAGTCCGTAGTATATCATGTGTATAGATCAGGACAATATTTAATCTAAAACGATAATCTGACCCACGTTTTTGGCTTTAAGAAATATTGCACCTAATGTGATTTGGATAAAACTTCAGTGTTCAGCCCTAGTGTGTGTATGTGTGTGTATGTGTGTGTGTGTGTGTAGTTATTGTTCAGAACAGACTGACTGTGTGACTCTTTCCGGAAACTCTAAACTCATCTTTGGTGTCGGATCAAAACTCACTGTCGTCAGCAGTGAGTATTAGAACATTTTCTTTAATCTGCTTAAGTTAACGTCTGGAGTTTGAAGCTAAAATGAAAAGTTAACCATCTCCACATACTCAGTGTGTTTCAGTTCATATCGATAAATTTACAAATCTTGAATATTTAAAATTTTATTTATGTTTCTACAAAAACATCTGACTACATAATAAATGTAAGTAATGTTTTAATAACGCAAAAGCACAAATGCAACAAGTTAAAACACAATACACCAAACATGTATTACAGAGAACTGACAAAAATGACTTAATTTTAAAATGAAGTTTCATAATTTTAAATGACGAGCCTGATTTTAAATGTAGCTTCATGTGTGAAACATCGTTGACTTGTTGAGTTTAAATTGTGTTTCTGAATCTTAATGTAGTTTTTGTTCCCATCAAACAAACAAACTAGAAACTCACATTTGGAAAAGGAAGTGAAGTCACTGTCGAGATCAATGAGTATCACCATGACAACGAGCTAATGTAACAAGAACCATAAACAAACTGAAGAAACAACATTCAGAAAGAGATAATGTTTTAATACACTTGTGCTGAATCAAACCATACGCAGATGATGTGACCGAATATATTTGTAACCACCAAATTCACTGAATGATGCTGTGACTCAGCAGTTACTGCACAGTAACAATGACTCAGCAGTTACTGCACAGTAACAATGACTCATAACAATTAATAACAATAATTCTAAGTAAGTGACAAACACATTAAACAGAAAAAACTTTAGTGTGAAGGTTTGTGTTTTGTTGTTTCCTGTTGTGTGAATGTTGGAGGAATAAAAAATCTTTAGACGTGGAACCAGATTCACCATTGAAATAAGTGCGAATTGATTAAGAATATTAATATTTCTAAGCAGTATCTTCAGAAGGTTGAAAACCTAATTCTAAATAATCTGAAAAACTAAGTTTGGATCAAATGAAAGTCAAGTAAATAATTTTATGAGTGAAAAATGTAAAGAAAAAAAAACCCATCTGTTAAATAAAATTGACATCCTTTTTATATTAATAATGATAATGTATTTTAACAGAAGTTTAGTGTGAAGGTATGTGTTCTGCTGTTTCCTGTTGTGTGACAAGTGGATTAGGAGTAAATAAGATTATCTTTGGACATGGAACCAGATTAACTGTTGAAATAAGTGAGTATTTGATTAGAATTATTAATATTTCATATGCAGAAAACAAACCACTGCTGTTTGGTCCAAAGAATTAATTCCCATATATATAAACAAAGTATGGATCAAATAAAAGTCAAGTAAATAATTTTATGAATAAAAAAATGTGTTTCCTGTTGTGTGACAAGTGGAAAAAAGATTATCTTTGGACATGAAACCGGATTAACTGTTGATAAATCATATTGATCAGGATTATGAATAAATATTCCAAAGTCACTTTAGACCAAACTGCTTTGAAATAATTTCAGTTGAAAATGTAAATTAATATTTTTAATCATCACTTTTATTTCTGTAAAGGAGAATTCAGAGTTTAATGCACAGTAAACAACAAACAGCAACAATAATAACAACAAACACATTAAACCTTAATATTAAGAGAGACGGGAGTTTAATGTGAAGGTTTGCGTTCTAATGTTTCCTGTTGTGTGACAACTGGATTAGATAAGATTATCTTTGGACGTGGAACCAGATTAACCATCCAGTCCAGTAAGTGTTGATTTAAATTAAAAAATGACTCTGACATTTAAAGCAGAACATTATTGTAAAAAACTCCAGTTTTGTTCATTATTTCCACTGAATTTAAAAAAATGCTAATCATAATTACTTTTAATGTTAATGTATAAATAATATTTCAACAATTTTCAAATGTTTTCTACTGTAAACTTTTCTTTAAAACTTAGACTGAAGGAAGTTTGTGTTCTGTTGTTTCCTGTTGTGTGAATGAAATTCAAATAACATTATCTTTGGATGTGGAACCAGATTAACCAATGAAATAAGTGAGTATTAATCAGCATTATTAATATTTCATAAGCGGGAAAAAAACCCCACTGCTGTTTGGTCCAAAAAGTAATTCATAAAATATTAAAAAACTAGTTTGGGAAACAATAAGTTTAAATTATATGAAAGTCAAGTAAATAATTTTTATGAGTCTAAATTGTTAAGTAAAAACCTCATAATGAACATAACTTTTTATTATTAATAATAATAATAATAATAATAATAACAATGCAGACTTGGTTCAGTGTAAGTTAGACTGTTTTTAACAGAAAGAGAGACCGAAATTTAGTGTGAAGGTTTGTCTTCTGCTGTTTCCTGTTGTGGGACTGATGCAGGATTAAATAAGATTATCTTTGGACATGGAACCAGATTAACTGTTGAAATAAGTGAGTATTTGATCAGGATTATTAATATTTTATAAGCAGCGTCTTCAGAAGGTTGAAAATGGAATTACTGCAACATGTTGGAATGGAAATTTTGCAGCTGTTGAGTTTGTTAACGTCGTCTTTTTGTAACGAGACCAAACTCAGTGCGACTGTTGGAGGAAACTGGAGAATTGATTTTGAAAAGGTCTTATGATGTACGTGATTTACTATTTACTCTTTTCAAATGAACACATTAACTTCTCAAGTAAAAGTGAGAATTTAATTGTATTCGTTACAAAGTTTTTGCTTTAGAATCATCGGACACAAAGTTAGCATTTTTTATTAATCTGCATTTGGATTCATATGTCGCTCATACATGATATACAGAACTGAATTTTCTTGAAATAGCTCTGGAGAAATTTGTCGACTATGTGATGAAATAGTTCGGTTTATTATCAGAACGTAATAAATTGAAGCAGCTCAGTATGGAAATGTTTTTATTTACTTTATTTATTATGTTTTCATCTGAAAAACCCAAGACTTGAATTTGGTTTTGTTGTTTGTCTGAATTAAACATTTCCACTGAAGCATCAAAGGAAAATGTCACTGAGTCTCAGAGTTTGTGACAGAGTGAACGGTTTGTCTGATTCTAAACTCATCTTTGTTTCTGGAACCAAACTCCTGGTGGAATCATGTGACTCAGTCAGGGAGCAAATTGTAATCCTAATCTGTAAGTGACGTTTCAAATTTGTTTGTCAAAGTCAAACAGGATTTTGACACTGTTTTTTTTACCTTCACCATTGGTTTTTAATGGGTTAATCTGTCAGATTATTCTTCTGTGTGGTGTCTGAATGGCCCTGTTCAGTTTTGGTAAGAATCGACTCACTGATGACATCACTAACAATCATCACATTTTCAGGAATCCCCATCACTTCAAATGGGCGAAAATGAAATCAGAATCATCTGTAATCTGACCCAGATTAGCTGTAAATGTAACACGTTTCGGCCCCAGATGGTCATGTTCATGTCAGACAGTCACAGCAGTGAACACCGATCCAGAAGGTTCCTGTGGATCCAGTGGATCAGAGTGTGACCATGTCAGGTTCTGATCTGGTTCTTAATCCCGGTGTCTCAGAGCAGCTGTGATTGGACGCCGAGCTCATGTTTTGCCCTTTTGTCCTCCAGGGGACAGATACGAGCCGTCCTACTTCTACCTGGAGAACCAGTGGAAGAACGTCTCTGCGTGTCTGGCCACAGGCTTCAGCCAACACCGGGCAACCGTGGAGCACCAGCTCTTCAGAGATGAGCCGACAAAATCATCCAACGTGACCAGAGCTGTGAGGATCTCAGGAGACTCTCTGTACAGCGAGGCTGTGCTCTTACCTGCTGGTTACCATGGAGACACATGTGACCAGTGTGAGTGGGCGTGGCTTCATCGACATCTCTATGTTCTGTTTTTCTCTGACCTCTGACCTCATAGATGTAGATCAGCTGAGTGAGAATCACCCGTTGTCTTTTGTCTTTTGTCTTTCAGACATAAATAAGACTCGTCCTGAGTGTGCAGACACTTTGGACAAAGGTTTGTCTCGACTCTTTTAAAGCACTTTGTTGTTATACTTCCTGTTTGATCTTTGTCTCACTGTTGTTGTTGTTGTTGTTTACAGACGTGACAGTGAACACTGTGAGTCTGATAGTCTTGGCGCTCAGGCTGCTCTTCTTTAAGACCGTGGTGTTCAACGTTCTGATGACGCTGCGTCTGTGGATCAGTCTCTGTGAGTTTATTAAAATCTTTTCAAAATAAAACATTTCATTTTAATAATCATTTCATTTCTTTTGTTTCACATTATTTTTCACAGCAAAGTTTTATTCTTTAACTCAGTAAATTAAAATGTACTTTGTGTTGTCAGTGGATCTGCATGTGTGTGTGTGTGTGTGTGTGTGTGTCTTGTGAATGACCTCTGACCTTGTGTAACTTTGTTCCATCTTTTTTCTTTTGCAGAAGTAAATCCAGATGAAACATCGACGCTCGGCTTCATGTTTAATAACCAGTTCATAACCTGCGGTTGTTGTTGTAAATGTCACAGTTGTATGATGTGAATATTTACTGTTACTTGTATCACAATAAAAACTGAGAAAAGATGATTCACTGTCACTTTTATTTACATCTGTATTTTTTTTTATAAACAAATATAGTATAAACACTGTCTAACAGTAATAAAAACAATAACTTTATTATAAGAGTTTACAAAAAGGTTTGACAGAAAACAATAATAAAAAGTACAATAATGATGGTAATAAAAGATTAAAATAAATAAATCAACGTTGAGGGTAAGATATGAAAATATGAAATAAATGTTAAATGAATAAAAAGTGATTTTGTCCGTCTGTAGTGATCTGTATCTCGGACACACTTTGGTCTATTGTTGTGGGAATAATACACAATAATACACAATAATACACAATAATACACAGCTCCTTATATGGACATCCTGTTTTTATAGGTCACACCTTCAGGCTTCATAAATGTTTTTGTGTTTATGTATAGTTAATAATTTCTTCACCATTGCCTTGGTTGTGATGAAAAAACAGGATATAAGTGACACCATATGGAACAGGGGTGGCAATTATTTTCCCCAAGAGATACTTTAAATATTGTTGAGGGTCGGACCAATGGGCTGCATTCAATTCTGCTCAGTGTTAATTTGATGTCTTTTTAAAGAGCAGTAAATCGTATTGTTTTGGTATAAACTGGGCCGCATACAAACACACAAGAAACAAAATGAATGGCAAGGCAGACTTTATTCAATTATTACTAACTATTGAATATAAGAAACTACTCTTCCTAATAATGAATACTACTACACTATACTGTGGTGACCTGTAGTGAGTATATTATCCTACACCACCAACAGCAGCCACACACATGCTACACATCTGCGCACTCACACTAACGCTAACAGTGTGGATGCGGTGTGAATCTTGGACCAGCGACTTTACATACAAGAGCTTTGCTGTTTAGATAATAAGATAATAAACAGGGAGGAGATCATGTTGATACTGTTGTTAGTGCGGTCATTTGATATAAGCTGCACACGTTGTGTGGATAGAAGGAGCAGACAAATCAACTGATCTTTGTATGTGTATAAAAGAGAGATGAACGAACGGAACAATATTATACACGAGCGTTGATTCTGTCACCACGCATCCATCAGTGTATGGGAAACTCCAGAGTCCTGTTATTCACCTTTATTATTTCTAATTAAGCTTGGCCCACGTTTGGCCCGCGGGCCGTATAATGACCAGGTCTGATCTAGACTGTATATACACGTTTTAACATACAAAAAAAAACTAAGTAGCCTAAGGGTTAATGATCTCATCATATTCATAATCATTTATCAAAAAAACTTTTTCACACATGTTCAATTTGTAAAAATAACTTAACACCAGTTTCTTCATCACATGAACAAACAACCTTCAGTCACATCGTTATAATTTATATGTTAATGATCACAGAGATTAACAGAGATTAGAACAATACACACACACGTGCAGATACATTCTGTCTGGAGAGAAAAAGGACAAAACATAAATTTATAATCTAATCCAACACTTTATTCCCACTGACTATTATTTTAATTTCCTTAACTATAGCATATCTTACAATATGTACATATATAATCTCTAGAAAACAGAAATGTGTGACCTTTATTTTTAAATTCCTTCATTCATCAGTTCACCCTCATTAGACGTTCCTGTTCCTGTTCCTGTTCCTGTCCTAAACTCAGAGACGTTTGTTGTCACGGAAACGTGAAACAGCAGCTGAAAGAAAAGAGACAAACAAATAAAAAGTACGTCTGTATGGTGTTTATGTTAATCCCGGTGGATTATTAAAGACTGACACATCAGTGTCAGTGAAGGAAGGAAACTGTTGTTCAAGGATGAAGATCATGAAACATGTGACTTGACCTTCCTGTTGACTTTAAACGGATAAAAGAGTTTTATTTTGAAAATACAGACAGGACAAGAAGAAAAAACTATAAATTATTAGATAACCAAAAATAAAACGTGAATAAAAACAGAATATAACAATTTGGAAATCCCTTCCCACCTTTATTCAATTACAAACACTTCAAAGACGAGATATTTAATGTTCAAACTGATAAACTTTATTGTTTTTTGCAAATATTCACTCATCGTCCCTGTTCAACGCCGTTCATAACATTTTTATCTCACCTGAAACAAAGAGTAAAATGATGCATAAAGATGATGAGTTTCAGTGACTAATGTAACGTTATATAATGTGTGATTCTGGTTTAGGTTTCCACATGTGGAAAAACAAACTGAACTGGGATTAACTTGAGTCATTTACAGAAAATATCAGAAAATCTCTGATGTGAAACTGTAAGTGCAAATGTGAAGAGAAAAGTCCTGTTTTTCTAAAGAAGTTTCTAAATCTTTTCTGATTAAATGTGAACTCAAGTGTCTGAGTTTTCATCCAGTAGATTATTGTCACCAGTTTTCAAAGCAGATTAAGAGATTAGAAGGTGCTGAAGTAAAGAGTCTGATGATGTTTCAGTGTTTGAGTGACTGTAACTGTGGTTTCCTGTGTGTGTGTGTGTGTGTGTGTGTGTGTGTGTGTGTGTGTGTGTGTGTTCACTCTTCTGCCTTTGTGAGGTCCACCTCGTCTGTTGTTAAAAAAAACAAACAAACTCCAAATCATCTTAACTGCAGCCGTCCCTCTGCTAACTGTTAACATTCTAACTTAATTTAACTTTATGTCATTTATAATCTCAAAAAAACTGAATAAACAACAACCAATAACATATTTAATCCAGATGAACATGTCAAAGATCAGCTTCTCCTCGTGTGCCCTCAGGAGGTCAGAGGTCAAAGATGAGATGAATATTTATTTGTTTCATAAACAGGAGCGACTCACTGGGTTTTACATCAAAACAAAACAACACTCAAAAGTTGAAAACTTTAAAAACAAAAACAGTTACACTGTGAATAAACCAGAGAAGAGAAAAACAACAAACGACTTGGATTAAAAATATAAACTTCACCATGTTTGGTCTGAACTCTGAACTCTGAACTCTGAACTCTGAACTCTGAACTCTGGGCTCGACTATCTGACCTGAGTCACTGACCGAGTTTGTTTTCTTTTCAAATGTCAAGGATTTAAAAATTCTGCATCTGAACCATTGAGGGATTTTAAACCTGTTTTTGTCGCAGGTCAAAAGTCTGATTTTAGTCGGACTAAGACAATAATTCAGTTTTCTTAATGTCATGTAAACATGACAAAAGTCGAGCTAGTCTTAGTCAGACTAACGTACCTGGATAATGTGATTCATATGTCATGTCCAAGAAAAAGTGTTAGGTGTTGTCTCGTGTCCATGTTGTCTTGTGATTTCCTGTCTTATCTTGGTTCCACTTCCTGTCTGTGTCCATTGTTAGTTTTAGCCGTTAGAATTACCTGTCTCCGCCCCGACTGTCTCCACCTGTGTCTCCACCTGTGTCTCCACCTGTGTCTCCCTTCGTCTTGTCTTATGTCAGAGAACCAGCACTTTGTCCACTGTCAGGTCATGTTGTTTCCATACTTTGTTCTAGTGATTTTCTCTTTGTTTATTTTGTTGTTCTTAGTCGAGCCTTAGTTTTGTGACGTCTCCATTTCTGAGATTAGTGTAGAGTTTTTTCATTCTGTTTGAGAAACCTTTTTTTTGGAACTTTGGTCTGCAGAGCTGTGCATTTGGGTTCAGGTCCATAGTTTGGTCGTGACACTGCATGTGTTCGCTTAGTCAGACTGGAGCTGGACTTGGTGTTCTGGACAGACACCAAAATGTCCTCTGTGGTCTTTGACCTGGACATTGAAGTAGACGACGTATAAACTGCAGAAAAGGACAAACACCATGATTTTGGACGGACCAAGAGATGAGATGTCCAACAGGTACCAAACATGCAGACCCACAGCTCCGTCCATCCGTCTCACTGTCTGTCTGTCTCACCGTCCGTCTCACTGTCTGTCTCACTGCCTGTCTCACTGCCTGTCTCACCGTCCATCTCACTGTCCGTCTCACTGTCCGTCTCACTGTCCGTCCTTCTCACTGTCTGTCTGTCTCACCGTCCGTCTCACTGTCTGTCTCACTGTCTGTCTCACTGCCTGTCTCACCGTCCATCTCACTGTCCGTCTCACTGTCTGTCTCACTGTCCGTCTCACCGTCTGTCTCACTGTCCGTCTCACCGTCCACGGTTTGTTTTTCTGTGACGTAAAGGTCAACAGGAAGAGGACAAGTCCAGTCGACTGCAGATGAAGACATGAATGAGCTTCTGGACATAAAACACTTTTGAAAGACTGATGTGATCATTGATATGATGAGGTCAAAGGTCAAATCTGAGTCTGTCCAGCTCATGTTTCACAGTCAAGACTTTTATTTTATCATCTGTGCACAAACCAAAGACAGACGTGTCAAAGACTGTAAATGTAAGAAAGGAATACGTTTTATTTATTTAACTTATTGCAGTGAGTAAAGTTGAATAAACAGAGTGAAAACAACAACGTGATGAGCAACATTAAACATGTCAGAGGAACATTGAACCATAGACATGCATGAACGTTGGTGCGATGCGTGGGTTTCACACAGCGATCTGATTGGCTGCTGCTGCTGCTGCTGCTGCTGCTGGAAACTCTTCTGCCTCACAGTTTCCACAGGAAGTGGATGTGGTCACCTGATGTGATGGAGCCGCTCGAACACGTCCGTGTCACAGACGGAGGCGGCTGTGGCGGTTTGTGCCTCAAAGCATGCTGGGACAGGATGTGTGTGCGTGTGTGGGCGGGGAAATGAGGTCAGCTGAAGACGCATCATCAGGTGTGACCTCAGAATCAGAGTCCCAAACACACACCAGGCGTCGTTCAAATCTACAGTAACAAAAAGTGGACAAAACTCAACAATGTTGGAGAAATTCTTACTTTTTTCCTACTCGATTAAACTGATGTAGTTTATCGGGCCTTCCTTCTCCAAATGACGAAGGATGGTGAGACGACGGTGAAGAGAAAGACTCCGCTGAAACAAGCGTGTTGAACAAAGACAACTTCATTTGTGCAAACCAGTGTCAGCTCATGCTCAGCTGCAGCACGAGAGAGGTTCGCCAAAATGAACACAGAAGCCACTTTTAAAGCCCGTCTGATTCTGAGAGTGGTTCCTGGGATCCTGATCTGACCATAACCCGTCTGGACTCCCTTAAAGGATATTAGCTGACCTTTCTCCCTTGACCCCTGGATACTATCTGTTGTAAATCTGGATGAAAGGCGAGACGCTAATATGAACGTTCAGCTAACTTGAGTGAAATCCTATATTTAAGTTTGCCTAAAGTCAGATACACACACACACACACACACACACACACACACACACACGCACACACACACACACGCACACACACACACACACACACACGCGCACGCACACACACACGCACACACACGCGCACGCACACACACACACACGCCCGCACGCACGCACGCACACACACACGCGCGCACACGCGGACACACGCACACACGCACACACGGACACACGCACACACGGACACACACACGCACACACGGACACACACAC
>JAFBJR010001094.1:281114-292716 GCA_016785285.1 Brachirus orientalis | reverse complement strand
ACAAGGATTCAGGTTTGAGACAAGGATTCAGGTCTGAGACAAGGACTCTAGTCTGAGTCAAGGACTCCAGTCTGAAACAAGGACTCCAGTCTGTTACTTGCACTTGTGATGAAAGACTAGGGCCTTGAGTCTCAACTTGGACTCATGATTAAAGACTTAAGACTTGACTTGGGCTCATGACGAAGGACTTGAGACTTGACTTGGACTTGGACATCTCTGGTCCCGCATGTGTGTTTTGTGCGTCATAATATGTCCTTCCTTCCGTGTCCTGCAGCTCTTCTTGGTGGAGAAGGCGGGTCGAAGGACTCTGCACCTCCTGGGTTTGGGTGGAATGGCGGTCAGCGCTCTGCTCATGACCGTCTCCCTCCTGATGGTGAGTTTGAAGATTGTATTAATTTAAGACGAGTTGAAAACATTACGGAGGATGAAGATTCTAAAAAATACTTTAAAAGTGATATGTGTAAAATATGTCACAGCAGCGACGTCTAGCATTTAAAATGGTCACCGCTGTCCCAATTCTGTTGAATTCTCTAAAACATAGAAACGAGAGCTGCTCTTGCAACTTACTAACACTGTGTTAGCACATATTGTCTGACGTGACCTCAGATTTTTGTGTATCGACTAAAACCTGTTCACATTGTTCATTAAAATGTACATTTTAAACATTTATTCTTACCTGCGTTTTCCCCAGGTGAGCATCCCAGCGATGAGCTACGTGGCCATCCTGGCCGTCATGCTGTTTGTGGCCATGTTTGAGCTCGGCCCCGGGCCCATCCCATGGTTCATTGTGGCCGAGCTGTTTTCCCAGGGGCCACGCCCGGCCGCCATGGCTGTGGCCGGCTGCTGCAACTGGACGGCCAACTTCCTGGTGGGGATGAGCTTCCCCAAACTGGTGGTGAGTCACGACATTGGTACAGTTTTAGAGGAACCAGGACTTTGTACGTTCAACGTGTATAACAACATAGCAGAAAACACTCACTCACTCATGAGGGTCGGGGGGGGGGGCACTGGTGCCTAATCCCAGCTGACATGGGGTGAAGGGCGGGGTACACCCTGGACAGGTCACCAGTCCATTGCAGGGCCACATAGAGACACACTTATTTACACCTATGTGGAACTTAGAATGTCCATGCAGAAAGGCCCTTTCTTTATCTCACTGTCAGACAGACATTAACAACAGGAAACTCAAGTTTGTAAACCACTCACTCTCCCACACCAAAGTCCATAGAGAAAATCAGTGATTTTAGCTCACAGGGACACAGGAGCTGCTGGTCTACTGCTGCCTCGTGTGGTCACTTTGTGTCACTGAGGTCAATCTGAACAAAGGATTTAAAACACTGAGGTGTCAAAATAAGACATTTGAAGTTACTGATGGAGGCAGCAGTGGATCAACAACTCCTGTGTGCTGTGATGTAAAATCACTGATTTTCTCTATGGACTTTGGTCTGGTGTGTTGAAAAACTAATTTTAGCCACTTAGAATTTTAATTTTAGCCACCTAAAGACTCACCCTATGAAATCAACATCAGTTTAAGTCTACAATATCTTAAGAACATGTTCACATCTTTATCTCACTGTTAGACAGACTTTAACAACAGGAAACTGGAGTTTGTAAACCACTCACTCTCCCACACCAAAGTCCATAGAGAAAATCAGTGATTTTAGCTCACAGGGACACAGGAGTTGTTGATCCACTGCTGCGTCCATCACTAAGTTCAAATGTCTTATTTTGACACTTCAGTGTTTGAAATCCTTCGTTCCGATTAACTTTAATGACACAAAGTGACCACACGAGGCAGCAGTAGACCAGCAGCTCCTGTGTCCCTGTGAGCTAAAATCACTGATTTTCTCTATGGACTTTGGTGTGGGAGAGTGAGTGGTTTACAAACTTCCAGTCTGTCTATGAGTGAGATAAAGACATGAACATATTCATGTCTTTATCTCTTTATTTCATGTTTTCACTGAAAGGTTTCCTTGGAAACAGTGGCCTGCAAGTGTCCCATTATAATACAATACGATAAAATTTCAACGTGAAAACATGAAACATGTCTTCTCTCATCTTTTCTCTCCAGGAACTGTGCGGGCCGTGGGTCTTCCTCATCTTCACCGCCTTCCTCATCATCTTCTTCATCTTCACCTTCATTAAAGTCCCGGAGACCAAGGGTAAGACCTTCGACGAGATCGCCCGCGGTTTCGGCAGCGCCCCGCCTCCCATCTCCTCGTCCATGGAGGAGCCTCCTGCTGGTGGTGCCAGCGCCGCCGGCGCGCTTCCCGCCTCGCCCCTGAAGGAGAAGGTGCCACTGGTGGAGGCGGCGGCGGCAGCGGAAGCCCCGCCTCCCGCCGCTGAAACCACACCCCTGGATGATAAATTAAACCAGACAATGCAGGAGAGTGTGTAGAGTTGTAACGAGTGGAAGGAGGTTATAAACGAAGGAAAAATGATTTAAATTGAATTTAAACATCACACTGAATTCACAGTAAAATTTTATAATATTAATATGTCAGTCAAAAGTCGGGAATTTCTTCCTCGATTCCGTGAAAAAATTGATAATTCCTTCTTTTACGTCCTCCTGACTGTACTGTAAAAGGAAAGCAGCGTAAAACACTACGGATCAAAATGAACGTACACATTCCTACGAGCGACTCGGGGTTCGCCCGCTTTACTGCCGCGTGTTTGGAGGTGACGTCCGGGTCAGAGGTCAGTCGTAACAGACGCAGGCGTTTCCAGTTTCTCCTGAGTTTAAAGTCCGTGTCGTGTGAGTGGAGTGACGTGTTTTAATTGACATTGACGTAATTTTTGTCTTTAAAGTTCGGACAGGCGTTACCGTGCAATATAAGTGTGTAGCTGTAGTTTTATCCTGTAATATTTAAACGTATATCTTATATTTATTCATCCCTCTTGTGTCGTAGGAAGCGTTTTTGAAAACAAAGAAGGGATTTTATTTTTAAATTCATGCTCTGCCTTTTCTGCTGCTGATAATGAAATGACAAACTTAGAAGCTTTTTTCCGCGATGCCAAAGTACTGACCTTTACTAAAGGTGCAGTGTGTAGAATTTAGTGAGTCTGTCAACAGACAAAATACTTCAGTTATGTGTGATAATAATTTTGTTTTCATTAATTTATTATTGCCCGAAAAATTAAGAATAAAGAAAAGGAGATTCCTGGTCCCTGAAGGCCACCGTAGTTTCTCGTATACACTTGCCAGCATGAGGCGAGTAGATTTTTGTCGGTTGCAATATGCAGCTTCACCCCTAGATGCCACTAAATCCTGCCCTCTGGTCCTTTAACCCCCGTAGGACAAGCATTTATTCTTCTAAAGGCCAGTTATGTGCTTAAACTATTTTACAACACAATTCACTTTGTTTAATTTTTGGTGACCGTCTTTTGGTGAGCTGCATTCTACAAATTCTACATATTATTTTATTTGAAAAAAGCTAATTTCCTCTTCATGGTAAGTTAGTTTTTAAGACTTGCTAACGCTTGTGTACAAACACGCTCTAGCTTAATAGTTTTAAGTTTAGTAGATTCATGTGCGATGTAAATTTTTCTGCTGAAGAGAAAAGTATCGCCATTTATTGTCTTAGAAAATGAATAAAGTAAATTTTGCCTTTTATTCCAGATTATCCCGGATTATATAAACACTAAAAAGTGGAGAGTTTAGATAACAGTGACGCGGTCGAATCACGTTTCTCTGTTTAGACGCAGATTCTATTAGCAGCCAAGTTAGCATTAGAGCCACAATTAAATCGTCGGTTAGCATGTTAGCACTCAGTGTTGAATGGACACTTTCAATCCATGAGCATTTACTGAAACACCTGTGTGTTCTTGCTGATATAACGTAAGAGTCGTTCAAATGTGCATCAGTGTCGAGTCTGTAGCCTAAATAGTAACGTAGTAAACACCAAGTAAAGGAACTGAAAACAATGTGAGCCGAACGTTTGAGTTGACAGACGTTTTAGTTCTGAAAACAAAGTTTGGATGTAGCTGCGCTGGATGCAGGACCACCCTGATTGGTTAAGTAATAGTAAAGTGGGCGTGGCTTTAGACTACTATTGTTTCTGTCCACAATGAATCCTAACGGCAAAGACAAACCCAAATGAAGATGTAATGAAGCCATTTTCTGTAGGTATTAGGCATTACCTAAGTTCAGCTAAGCTAGCCAGGAACTATAATGTTCCATTATAAATGAAAAGAAAAAATAACATTTTCAAAACTTTATTTGTCCCGTAGCATTGTCTGAAGGCTAAGTCTAAGCTTGCGCAATAACACTTTGGTACCATTTTACACAATGCTGCAGAAGTTAGTATTCTTGATACCTTCTGTAGCCACTTAATCAGGCTAGCTATGAATTATGCTTTACTTGTTTAAGTAAGCTAGCCAGGAATTAATGTGCTGTTATAAATGAAAATAAACTGTTATCTGTTAACGTTGGCTAAGTCTAAGCTAGCAAAAGAGTAAACTAGGTAAGCTAGCCCAGAAGTAATGAGCTGTTATAAATTAAAAGAAAAATAGTGTGTCTAAACTTATTTATTTGGCTTTTAACAAAGCTTAATGGCTGAACCTAAGCTAGCAAACCAACATGTTGATACAACAACCCCTGGAAAATGATGTAGCCATTTAGCCTGAGCTAATTTAGGCAGTAAGTCTGATGTTAACAACATAAGGATCCGTTTTAATGTGTATCGCAACTCTAGCTATTATACTGTTTTTGAGAGCTAGCTAGGATCGGACAAACATTAAAAGTAAGAAAAAAACTGTTGCCAGATCTTTGAAGTTATCCATATTTTCTGATGGCTAAGTCTAAGTTAGCATCACAGTGTTGTCGTCTAGATGGGTCAGTAGAGGGCGCACAGAGAACAGAGGTTAACGTTTCTCAAGCACAGTTCTTAAACGTCATTTTTTCCTCCAATACTGAAGAAAACAACATGATGTGATCCAAAGACTGTGATTTGAAAGTCTGGATTATGAAAAGTGAACTCTAAATACAGATGCTATTTTTGAGGCTTTTTATTTATTGATTAGCCTCCGAAATAGTTGAAGCGCTCAACAATATTCAAAGTTACGTTTCCTAAAATCCCCAAATGATGCTGTAAGTTTTAGCAAACTTTTTTTCTCCATATGCCAAGAAAACACGATTGTGATTCCAGTTTCTGAATCGATTCATCAGGTCGAGATGCTTTCTCAGCTGTGTGTGTGTACTTGAGCGTGTGCGGCATGCTAACTTTTAATGTTCTGACCTTGTTCAGTGTGTGGCGTAGAAATGTGTGACACAAAGCATATTTTCTATATTCTGTCGTGATTACGCCAATTATTGCAGTTTTTCCTTAAAAAAATACCTATATTTCTCCTATGCTGCACTTTACGAATATATTTATTTATCTATTTATCTATTTATTTCACCATATGTATTATTTACATGAATTATGGATTAAGGCCACATGTAAAGGAAATTTTGGAAATACAATAAAAAGTAAATAAAAGTATAAATTCTAAGGAAGAAGACAGAATTCTTTGATTAAAGTCAGAATCCTGGGTAAGAAAAAAGGCAAATTTCAGACTTTAATCTCAGATTTCTGAGGAAAAGTCCAAATTAAAGTCAAGAATTTTGAGATTTAAGTCAAAATTCCGAAGAAAAACCTCAGAATTAAAGTCAAGAATTCTTTGATTAAAGTCAGAATCCTGGGGAAAAAAGGCAAATTTCAGATCTGAGATTAAGGCAAATCTCAGATTTCTGAGGAAAAGTCCAAATTAAAGTCAAAAATTTTGAGATTTAAGTCAAAATTCTGAAGAAAAACCTCAGAATTAAAGTCAAGAATTCTAAGATTAAAGTTAGAATTCTGAAGAAAAAAGACAGAATTCTTAGATTAAAGCCAGAATCCTGGGGGGGAACAGGCAAATTTCAGACTTTAATCTCAGATTTCTGAGGAAAAATCCAAATTAAAGTCAAGAATTCTGAGATTAAAGTTAGAATTCTGAAGAAAAAGATAGAATTCTTAGATTAAAGCCAGAATCCTGGGGGGGAAATGCAGATTTCTGACTTTAATCTCAGATTTCGGAGAAAAGTAAGAATTAAAGTCAGATTTCTGAGGAAAAAAATATAAATAAAGTCATAATTCTGAAGGAAAAACAGTCTTGAATTCTGACTTTAATCTCAAAATTCTGGCCTTTTTTTTAAAAAAAAATAGATTTTTTTTTTCCCAAAATATTTTCACGTGGCCGTATCCGTCCTCTGTATTTATTCACCTTTTGGCTGCACTGCAAAAATATTCATCCTGACAAATAACTGTAAAAGATTTCTATGGAAAACAGATTTATTTAGATAGTGCGAAGAAAACGTGGAAATAGTGGAGGTTGGAATAAAGACAGTAAACAGATTATTAACAGATGAATATTCATTTGACTGTGACATATGATGAAGCCATGCTTGTGTTGGTGTGCTGCTGTGTGCCGTGCCGTGCCGTGCCGTGTTTGCACTGATGGAGTTAAACTGATGGTGATGTTCAGTGTCGTCTTCCACCTCCTTTAACGCTCCAGCTTCATCCTCACACGTGTATGGATTCAAAATACTGTAATAAAGAACATTTTATATATATATAAGGCAAATTTCTTCCCGTGATTCCTTTTGTTTGACCGTCCGGATCAGAATTCCCCTGATGTCGCTGATGTTTCACACATCAGAGGAAAAAATGGACACAAAATCATAACAATGACAATAAGAAACTAATAATGTGGTAATTTAAAACTAGTCTACTGGAGCAGAACATATGGACCCGGGTTAACAGTGCTGTAACTATTTACTCAAACCTTCCACTCACTGTAGATACAACAGAGTATTTCTATGTAAATGTGTATTTTCAGAATTTAAAATACTTTATATGTTGCGTATTCTTTCTTTCGGGGTGTTCATTACATGGAAGAGACAGAAATAACTTTCTCCTGGAATCGGTCATCACTTAACAACACTGATGAGTCACAGCTGTGAATCTTTTTATTTAAATAAATTTATACATCATACATTTTGAGTTTTTGTCAAAATTTTGACAGCCATGTTTAATTGTTTTCAAGCTCGTTTTGTACAGGATGACGTTGGTTTGAATCAATTTGCAAAGACGAGGAAAATTTCCAACTTTCTGAAATGTTACGTTTTCATAAATGATGTTTAGCCCCAAAACCAAATCAGTAGAGAAACTAATCAGTCAAAATTGTTGAATCAATAAATTTTGTAATTTTTTTAAAATTTATTTTGGCTCTTGTTCCATTAATAGTTAGCAGAATGTTTTTACCCTAAATTAAGAATGTGAACATAATTCACTCAAAATAAATTAAAAATTTATATTTATAATTTATTATATATAAATTATAGAGATGTATTAATAAAATATAATGAACACAAACTGAATTAAAATGTTTGTATAGTTGGTCAAGTAAATTTAAAGTGATAATTAGAAAATAAAATCACTTTAAGACCTTTTTTTTACACTAAAAAAATTACTTCAAAAGGTTTAATTTGTTAATTTTGGATTATATTTACCCCTAATTATAAAACACTTTGGAGAATTTCTTAATTTCCTTGAGTTTAATTTGTGTAACTTTGGAGTCATGCTGCCAATTTCTCTATCTTCCAAACTGTTAGACAAATTTTTACCCAAAATTCCTTAATTCCATATAAATTCCATTCCATTCATCAAATCTAAATTAAGCTTTAAGGAGGCAAATCAGCGAAATCAGAAGAATTGTTAGGAAAAGTAAAATGTTTTTAAATTTAATTTAGTTTGGGCTTAAATGAATTATTTTGAGTCACAGTCTGGTTTTCTGCTGCAGTGACGTGTTGTTGGCGTGTTGTTAGTTCCTGTGTGTGTAAAGTCATGTGACGTCTACATGTCTGAAATCTCACCCTCGTTTTTTGCGATTTCCATTCATTAATAATGGAATAATGCAGCTTTAAACTGAGTGTTTTCAGACAGAAACTGTGTCGTTTCACTGTTTCACTCACACGTTGTTATTCACCAGGTGTTTTCTAACCTCTTTATGTGTATATTTATTTATTTTTGGCTACATTGTGCCACCGCAGTGACGCGCCCCAACATTTCTGTTCCACTTGTGCTTGAACTGTAAAAACTGCACACTATGATGTTATAAATAAAAATATTCATCATGTTACGAAACTTTATCTCTGCGATCTTTGTTGTAACAACTATTTTTAATCAGTTTATTGTAGTTTTAGACCTTTATTATCTCTAATTAATCATATACCAGTATTTTGAAGGTGCATACTTTTGGTTAAATTGATGTAATTTTGTTATAATTCTGATATTTATGTTCATAAATTCTTACTAACATCTACATAATTTAAACCATGACATTTAACCATGACAAAAACGTAGTGGTTTGAACATAAATACCTGTTTTTATCTTAGAGTTCAAGGCTTTTATTCCAGTTGCATCATGGGAAGTGTAGGCTCCGGTGTTTCAAATTGTAACTTTAAATCAGAATGTCCTGCACTTTGACTGATTATCTGAATAATTATCTTTTTCTTTAAAGGTTTTTAGAGACAGTGAAAAGAAACTGAATTAAACTCAGACCCTGAGCTGAAACTTTATCGATTCACTTCAGAGAAACATTTTTTTTTAACTTTATTGACCGTTTTTCTTGTTTGTTTTTAACATTTGCTTTGTTGTTTCCAAACTGATAAAAATGACTTTTCACCTTTGACAAAACCAAAAAACAACTGAAACAGACTCAGTTTTTAAATCCTAATTTAAACTTTTGCAAACCTAATTAATAATAGTACGAAGAAGAAAAAAGGAACAAATAATTAAAGAAAAGTGGCTTATTCTATTTTAAATTCACTTTTTGTGTTTTACACAGACTCACAATATCAATCCTTTGTTGTTTGTAATTGTTTTATACGTATAATATTAATTTGAAACATGTAGAAATGATACTGTTCTGTTTTTAATTACATTTTTAAAAGAAAGAGAATTTTTTTTAGTTTATTGACTAATAAACATTTCCTTAATTATTTTGAGGAATAGTTTTTAATTATATTTTTAAAAGAAAAGAAATTTGCATACTTGAGGAGAAGGTGTGTTTGTTTTGTTACACCGGCTCAGTCCGGTCCTGAATCAAATTAACCCCCACCCCCCCCATTTACACCCCAATACCCCCCCCCACACACACACCCACCCCACCCCCACACACACACACACCCACCCCACCTGTGCTTACGTCATCACACTGCGCCGGAAAAGCCCGAACGACAGCAGCAGAGAGAAAAAAACGAGAGGAGGAGGCGTTTCCCTCCAAAGAAGAAATCAGCTGCAAATTTATGCTGAAGAGTCCGTGAACGCACCATCATCATCATCATCATCATCATCACCACTCACACTGCTGCTGCAGAGAAGAAGAAGAGGAGGAAGAGGAGGAGGAGAAACAGAAGGAAAGAGCAACAAGAGAAAGACAAACACAGACGCTGCGAGGTTTTTCTCAGGAGGAAACCGGAGCTGGAGCAGGCGGAGCGGGGAGAACCGAGCCAGAGCCCCGGTACCGAGGAGGAGGAGGAGGAAGAGGAAGAGGAGGTTAGCAGCGGGAGGTTAGCGGAGGAACATGGAGGAGAGAGAGGGCTAACGTTAGCATCTGTGTGTGTGTGTAGCTGGTCTTCCTTATGTTGTGGGGACCTAAATGTGTCTCCACACTCACATTATGGGGACTTGTCTTCTTTATGGGGACAAAAAAATCTGTCTCCACACTCACATTATGAGGTCTTGTCTTTTTTATGGGGACAAAAAATCTGTCTCCACACTCACATTATGGGGACTTGTCTTCTTTATGGGGACAAAAAATGTGTCTCCACACTCACATTATGGGGACTTGTCTTCTTTATGGGGACAAAAAATCTGTCTCCACACTCACATTATGAGGTCTTGTCTTTTTTATGGGGACAAAAAATGTGTCTCCACACTCACATTATGGGGACTTGTCTTCTTTATGGGGACAAAAAATCTGTCTCCACACTCACATTATGGGGACTTGTCTTCTTTATGGGGAAATCAAGTCCATTTTAAGGTGAAGACATGATTTAAAGTTAGGCTGAGGTTAAGGTTAGAGTAAGTCTGCAGGAAATGAATGGAAGTCAATGGAATGTCCTCTGTAGTCATGGAAACCAGTGTGTGTGTGAGAGAGAGAGATAGACAGAGAGGCTGCATTTGAACTTAATGCATACAATAATACAAATTAATCGAAATGTGTCGAAATAAAAAGATCAAAAAAAAAAAAATTCAATAAAGATGCACAAAGTAAAAAACAAAGGAAACAGTTGAACATTTTTTTTGAGCAATAGATTTTTGTAAACCCACATTTTTAATTATTTTTTTCAAATTCTTATCATTTTCACAGTTATTGATGACTGATATCAGTGTGATATATCGTTCTTCACTTCTAAGATGTAAACAACACATTTGAGCTGAACTTTAATTTACCACCTAATTATAACAAACCTTTAAAAACAAAAACATAAATAGAGATAAATCTATATATCGCTGATATATGTCATTTCTTAATATACATATTAATTGGACAGTTATTACAAGTGATGCATTTTTCTAATCAATAAGTCACACATTTTAGTTTTTTAATTCTAAAGTGTTTTATGTATTTAATATTTAGTTTATGTGTATTTTGTGTATTGAAAATATCGTATATAATGATGTCACTGCAGTGAAGACAGAAAGTGTAGAGCAGTTGTTTTTATTATTTATTATTTAGCTCTCTCCTCTTCATCTCCTCTTCATCTCCTTTTCTCTCTTCTCCTCTTCCTCTCTCTCCCTCTTCCTTTCTCCCTCTTCTCTCCTCTTCCTCACCTCTTCCTCTTCCTCTTCCTCAGCAGTCATGGAGACAGATGGAGAGCAGAACCAGCAGACAGCCTCGTCCAATGGGAGCACAGCGTCCGGGGCCACGTCCCGCCCCTCACCCATGAACTCCATGTCTCTGTATGAAAGACAGGCTGTGCAGGTACCTGTCTGTCTGTCTGTCTGCCTGTCCTTCTGTCGACACTGAATATTTAAATATTTAATTCAGAAATAATTGATTAGTTTCATTCATTGATAATCTGTCAATCGATCTGATTGATTTGTTGAACTGAATGATTTTTCTTTTTAACAGCTGATATTAAACAAAGCATTTGACATTTGACATAGTTTGTAGTAACTAAATTAATCCCTCCTCTCTCCTCTTCCTCCTCTCTCCTCTTCCTCCTCTCTCCTCTTCCTCTGTCTCTTCCTCCTCTCTCCTCTTCCTCTGTCTCTTCCTCCTCTCTCCTCTTCCTCCTCCTCTTCCTCCTCTCTCCTCTTCCTCCTCTCCTCCTCTTCCTCCTCCTCCTCCTCTTTCTCCTCCCTCTCCTCTCCTCTCCTCTTCCTCCTCTCTCCTCTCCTCCTTCTCCTCTTCCTCCTCCTCCTCTTTCTCCTCCTCCTCCTCTCTCCTCTTCCTCCTCTCCTCTCCTCTTCCTCCTCTGTCCTCTTCCTCCTCTCCTCTCCTCTTCTCTCTCTCTCCTCTCCTGTCCGCCCCCCCCCCCCCTCCCCTCCCTCTCCTCTTCCGCCTCCCCTC
>JAFBJR010001094.1:162445-280811 GCA_016785285.1 Brachirus orientalis | reverse complement strand
TCTCTCCCCTCTCCTCCTCCCCTTTCTCCTCCTCTCCTCTCCTCCTTTCTCCTCCTCTCTCCTCTTCCTCCTCTCCTCTTCCTCCTCTGTCCTCTCCTCCTCTCCTCTTCCGCCTCTCTCCTCCTCCTCCTCTCTCCTCCTCTCTCTTCATCCTCTCTCTCCTCTCCTCCTTTCTCCTCCTCTTTCCTCTCCTCCTCTCCTCCTCCTCCTCTCTCCTCCTCTCTCTTCATCCTCTCTCTCCTCTTCCTCCTCTCCTGTCCTCTTCCTCCTCTCTCCTCCTCCTCCTCTCTCCTCCTCTCTCTTCATCCTCTCTCTCCTCTCCTCCTTTCTCCTCTCTCCTCTCCTCCTCCTCCTCCTCCTCCTCAGGCTCTGCAGGCCCTGCAGCGTCAGCCTAACGCAGCTCAGTATTTCCAGCAGCTGATGTTGCAGCAGCAGATTAACAACGCTCAGCTGCAGAATCTGGCTGCTGTTCAACAGGTGACTTTCTGCTGAGTCATGGTTCTGTCTGTCACAGATTATTCACTGCTTCATGTGTTAATAACACAAGTAATCTTCCTCTTCTCTACTCCTCTTCCTCTGTCTCTTCTTCCTCCTCTTCCTCTCAGGCCACTCTGGCTGCCAGTCGTCAGTCCAGTCCATCCAGCAGCAGCAGCAGCAGCAGCTCGTCTCAGACGACCAGCACCACGTCTGTACGTCTGTCTATGTTTTTCTTTTTCATTCATTTTATCCACAAACACTTTAAATGTTTTGCTTATTTATTTAACAAACTCATTGTCCAGTAACTACTTCATCTATGTAATATTTTCTTTGTTCTTTTCAGACGAGCGTAACGTCAGGATCTGGCTCCACCCCCAGCAGTCGTCCAGCCGTCGCCTCGGCAACATCCACAATCAGCCAGTCGGTGCTTCTGAGCGGAGCAGCAGCAGGACAGGGACAGATGTACCTGAGGGTGAGATACAGTTTTAATTCAGATTAAGTCAGGTTTTACACCTGACGACGACGTCAGCGTCACTACTGTAGTTCATATGCCAGGCCTGTATGTGGCGCTGTAAGACGGTGAGTAGAAGAAGAAGAAAACAGCGAAGAGAATTCGAGAGCAAAAGTCGCTGAAAACACGGAAACACAAGGACGGTTTTGAGACTTTTTCATCCTGGGACCAGTTTTCCAAAATCTTTTATTGTCTTTTATTGTAAAACTCAGGATTTACGTGGATAAAAATCTGATGCGATAAAACAAAAATGGCAGATTCTCGAGGATTCACACGGACCCTTGGCATTTTGTCGTTCTGCAGGTGAACCGCTCGCTCCGAGCTCCCATCTCCTCTCAGCTCATCTTTATGCCCGGCAACACGGCGACCGCTGCCGTGACGACCGTCACCCAGCAGCCACACGCTCAGCAGCAGCAGCAGCAGCAGCAGCCAGAGGTGACTCCGCCCTCCTCCTCCAGCAGCCAATCAGACAGCGACCAGGTTTGTGGGTTTTGGACGTGTTGTTGGTTTGAGGAGATTGAATTCTCTGTTGAGTGAATCTCTGACTCTTCTTTTGCTTCAGGTGCAGAACTTAGCGCTGCGAGGCGTCTCGGGTCTGAAAGGTGTCGGAGTGAAGACTGAAGCTCCAGACAGAAGTGACTCAGGTGCAGATATCAGCTGATTATACATGTTCACACCACGGACGAGCAGTTCTTTTCATGTGATCACGCAAAACACGATACACATTTGTCTCACATTGAGATTATACACACAAATGTTGCATCACTCTTCATCTAAAAGTACAAATCGCCAATTTTTGTCATATAACAAAAAACACTGACCTTAAACCCCAAAAAAATCATCAGTGTTAAAAAAAGTTTTGCTAGCCTACATAACGTTGTAGTGTGATATTTAGTTTTCATTTTGTATTTAGCGTTACATTAACATATTACTAATGTTATAAAAACACATTATTTACATTACAAAAAAGGTTTTACGTAACAAAAAGTCACTTAGTTGCTAAGTAAGTAAGTTGCTTAAATTACGATGTTGCTTGCAAAAAAAAAAAACAATAAATGATACTTATGTAACAAAAAAAATCTATCAAATCTATAATTTATTTAAAATAAACATGACTTCCTGTGTTCTGCGCCTGGAGCTTTGACCAGAGGACCAACAGGAAGGGGCGGGGTTTATCAGTTGCCTAAGTGTAGCCTGCTGTTGCTAACTTCTCCACACTGACATACCTGAGCTTTAATGTCACATTTGTTTAAATGATGCTAATATTCCAGTTTTACGTTCACAGGTTTAAAGGTCGTAAATGTTTGTGTGTGATTGGTCTTTTCCCTTTTTTTTTTTTTTTTTCAGCCGCCTACTCTCTGGCCCCGCCCTCCCACCAGTCAAACACGCAGTCGCCCACTAAACCGAGCCCGCCCACGCCGCAGCCCCCGCACATCAAAATCCCCACGTACCCTCAGCCCACCAACCTGAAAGCTCACGCCTCCTCTTCCTCCACTGCTTCTTCTTCCTCCTCCTCCTCCTCTTCCTCCTCCTCCTCCATCCCTCTCTCTCAGCTCCTGCTTCATGGAACCCGCACCCTCGCCACAGGAACCACCGCCCCCACGGCGGCGCACACCCTGGTCCTCACGTCCAATGCCGCGTCTCAGCCGCACGGTTACCCGGTCGGCACGGCGACCATCAAGCCCGCGGTCAACACTCAGACGCTGGTGGTTCAGCCGCTGCAGAAGACGTCGCTCGGCGCCGACAAATCGGGGAACGGTCCGATCCCCATCCAGCCGAAAACCCTGCAGGGGCTGCGTCTCCCTCTACAGCTGCCGTCACGGAACCCTCCGCCCATCCTCCCCGCGCCGCCGCCGTCGCCCGGCGGCTCCGCTCAGCCCCCGCCGGCGCCTCACATCCCCGTCCAGATCGTAGGAGCGAGGCAGAGCACGCTGGGAAACACCCAGGCTCTGGCGCTGGCGCGGGGCAGCTGCGGCCAGGAAGGAGCCGCCGTCCTCACCAGCTCGTCCAGCCTGCTCACCATGGTGGCGTCCATCGCCTCCAGGGAGGGCGGAGTCATGGGCCGCGGCGTCGGGCTGAAGACTCTGCGGTCGCCGCAGGAGGCGCCGCCACTGGCTCAGGTCTCTCAAGTGCATCCACAGGCCAATCAGAGCGCAGCACAGAGTCAGAACGGCACGCCGGCTCCAAGCCCCGCCTCCTCCCAGCCCCCTGCAGTGTCCTCTCCTCCCTCCTCGCTGTCTCGCACCTCCCTCTCGCTGACGACTGAGGAGCAGAGAGGAGCGGCGGCCGGTGTCACCGCTAACGGAGACTCGTCGGGAGGTCAGACGCTGCAGGTCAGCTGGTTAGCGTGTATTAGATCTGGTTTAGTTCGTTAGTTTATTTCTGTCACAAGCTCTTTAGTGACTGTAGCAAACTTTGTATTAAATCGAATCGCTTGAAAAATGTTGCGTCGTGTTCAGAGAGTAAAACAGAATGTTAAAGCTGGCGTCTGTAATTTCTGTAATCTCTCGATGATACAGAGGCAACTGAAGAAATAGTTCCAGAAAAATGTAAATTTGGTTAATTTTACACAAACATTCAACTAATACTAACAAACAGTGCAGAATTATTATTACAAAGACTTGTTTCTTGGTTTACAAAACACGTCATTAACGCTGTTACAAAACACGTTACATGCGCACAAAATTTCTGTTGCCTGACAACCGCGACTTCCAGCGTTTGGGGCGGAGCTTCACGCGTCTGTTCTGTTTTAACAAAATGTCTCCACTTTGCCACAGTTACTAACCCGAGCTTTACTGTTAGTCTTTGAATGTTTTTACGTAACTTTTACGTAATTTAATCACACACAAAATTGCGTAGCGTTAAAAATGAAGCTCTGACACTAAATCTTGGAGGAACTTTTCCTTCATCTCAAAGCACTTTATCCAATCAGGAGCCTGAACCCCACAAAGAGGCGGTGCTTATTGCTCTTCAGGTTAGCTTGTTTGTCGGTGAATAAGTGCCCCGCCCACTCATCGAGCATGTTTGTAAAGCAACGTAAACAGGGGGTTAGCAAAAAAGATGCTAACATTGTAGCTTTAAGTCAAATTTACACATGATTGTTAGAATTTGTAGTTTTTGTGATTGTTGCGACTAACAGTCAACAAATACTTTGTGAAATTAAAGTTGAAATGCGTATTAAAATGTTTTTGAGGCAATTTTTTTGTGATTAATTTGGAAGTTGAGCTCATAGAAACCATAAAACATTCGTATTTAAGAAGTTGAACGATCAGAGAACGTGTATTATTTTTTTGCAATAACTTCCTTGGATTTTTTCTCATCGTTTTCATTCATGATCTTCATGATCAGGTGAAGCACGTTAGCAGCTCGTTAAAAAGAAAATCCGATTGTAACTCGACCAGCGATGAAGTTGGCCCCTCCCCTCCGCGGATCCAGCCTGTCAGAGACCACGCCTCCACGCTCCCGACCAATCCCGTCAAAGCAGGTAACGACAGCAGCCACACAAAGACGTGTCAACGCTCTCCGAAGTTGATAATGCCGTGTTTGAGATGGTCTTCCTCCTCCTCGTCTTCATCAGCCTCTGCTGCTCCGCCTCCAGCTCCTCCCTCCCCCTCCCCCGTGCTCTCCGTGTCCCACGCGGCCTGCGGTCAGACGGAGAAAGCTCCTCCCCCTCAGGCCGTGGTTAAGCCTCATGTGCTCACTCACCTCATAGAGGGCTTCGTCATCCAGGAAGGGGCGGAGCCTTTCCCGGTCAGTACGTGACATCAGTCGTCTCTAAGAACACGTCATTGAACGTGTTCTTTAAATGTTTTATTTCTGTGTCGGCACAGGTTTGTGGTCCGGTCAAAGACTCGACGGGCGAGGATTCACCTCACGACAGTCCAGACACCAACCAATCAGAGGCGGTTACCACGGCAACAGGTAAGCGTCGCAGCTGCTCCTTTACACACGTATGTTGTCGGCGTCCAACAGTGAGTTACCACGTTTTAAGTCGACCGATTCGTTGGTTGGGCCGATGTTTGCTGGTTTCTTAAATAATCAGCATTGGCTGATGATTATTGGCTGATGATTGGCCAATTATTTTAAATGACACATTTTTGTTTTTAGTTTGTTAATGCCCTGTTTCATGTATTCATATGAAAATACTCAGTTCGGTTCAGTCAAGACTTTATTTGTCCTAAAGGACAATTCAGTTACCATTCATACGTACAAATTAGTTGCAAAGAGACTTGGTAGACCCTGTGCTGGCGCCCTCGTGTGGCTTGTGTATGCAAAAGTTGAAGCGCAAACAGCAATTTGTAAGAAAATGATGAAGTAGTAATTAACAGTCAGCATTATTTTAAATTCAGGGGACACGTCGAGGTTGCTTTTTGCTAATATGTCCACTCAAATACTGTATCTAATGTCACTCCATTAAATTAAATGAGTGTTGATCAGTAAAGCACAGATGCATGTATGATATACTAAGAAAAATGTGTTGAAAAGGGAAATATGTTAAAAGTATGTATTTAAAAAGAAAAGAATACAATAAAACATTTCCCTGTGTCAAATATAAAAGAACTGAATAAATAAGGATATAAACAGTATTAGAAAAGTAAATACCACCTTTTTTGGGACCAATATCACAAACTTAAGTATCTACACATATCGATGTTAGTCCGATACATTTCATTTAAGACCATTTGTGTACTATGAACCTGTTAGCGACACATTTGTGCTGAGTCATTTCAAGGACGTAATTCAACAAACAATTACGTCCTTGAAAACAAAAAGAAGAAAAAATCAGCTCAAAAATGACATGATTTTCTGTGCGCAGTGAACCATGCGATACATATAGGATTTTTGGGTTTTACTTTTTTCCTCTTTCTGATACATGATTCAGTGATTCTGACCAGTATCGGGCCGATACTGATACTGACCGATACCGGTTCCCATCCCCACATTTAAGTGTTGCAATGTGCAACTACATTGTTACTGAAGATAAACGCAAACAGTTACATTTTATCAGATGAAGGGAAGAAAATCGGTCAATTATCGGCCTTTAGGAAAAACTGATATCAGTCGCGCTCTAGTTAAAGGTTAAAGTTGCTTTTCTGTCCACCGTTTTTAACAATAATCTAAATATAATGTAGAAAACAGGATGCAACAAAAGAAGCTGTGTGTGTGTGTGTGTGTGTGTGTGTGTGTAGCTGGTCTTCCTCATGTTGTGGGGACCTAAATCTGTCTCCACACTCACATTATGGGGACTCGTCTTCCTTATGGGGACAGAAAAATCTGTCTCCACACTCACATTATGGGGACTTGTCTTCTTTATGGGGACAAAAAATGTGTCTCCACACTCACATTATGGGGACTTGTCTTTCTTATGGGGACAAAAATCAAGTCCCCATAACGTAAATGACTCCATTTTAAGGTGAAGACATGTTTTAAAGTTAGGCTGAGGTTAGGGTTAGGTTAAGGTTAGAGGTCAGGGTCAGGGTTAGGGCGCTAGTAATTATGGTTAAGGTTAGAGTAAGTCTGCAGGAAATGAAAGGAAGTCAGTGTAATGTCCTCTGTAGTCATGGAAACCACTGTGTGTGTGTGTGTGTGTGTGTTAGCCACAGGAACTCGCTCTGAAGTTCTAATCACAACCTTCATCTCCAACTTTAACGATCAGGCAGAAAAACAGCACAGTCACTTTTTCTCTGTAGAGTCAAAGCTGCCGTCGCCTAGCAACAGTGAGGAGTTTCTACTGTATTTATGTACAAAAAGTCAGAGTGTGTGTGTGTGTTTGCGGTGGGTGATATGGGCAACAAATTAATATCTAGATTTTTTTTAAGTACTGTATATTTCTTTCCCACCTCTGCTGTGTTTGTGTGTGATTGTTTTCACTGTTGTTGTCTCTCTGAAAATTTCCCCTCCAGTGCTGAAGTGTGAGTACTGTAAAAACTTTGCTCCTGCCAGCCAGTTCAGAGGCACCAAACGCTTCTGCTCCATGTCCTGTGCAAAGAGGTAACTTCACCACGCATGAGACACCGCCACGCAGACGGATACAGCCGACAAATCGCCATTTAAGAATATTAAAAAACAAATTCAGCCGCAGTCGCCCGACAAATCGCCATTTAAGAATTTGAAAAAACAGCGTTATTTCCTTTCAGAACGTACTGTATGTTTTATATAAATTGGACTAAGACACGTTCTCTGTTGCTCGGGGACATGAGTGAGGGACGACCATGTTGTGTCTTTAAACACAAAAAGGGGGCGGGGCCTGAATTGAGACCCAGCTAAAAAAAATGCCTTAATTTTACCTTATAAAACTATAAAAAGTCAAAACCAACATTCTTATGACATATTATGTCTAATCTAATCTGTGTAATCTCAGACTTTCCTCCACATTATTATACTCTAAATCAGTGGTTCCCAAACACTGGGTTGAGGCTCTCAAATGGGTCGCTGGAGATCTTTTTTTTTTTTTTGGGTCCTTGGGGAAAATTTTAGATTTTCAAGATTTTTGTGTGTGTGTTCTACAAAGTATGTATAAGATGAAGTTGTCATGGAAATGACTCATTCAAAATGATATTAGTTGTTACAGATATGGCTGTAAATGAGTCGCTACATTATGCTCTCGTCGTGATTTATAACAATTTTCCATCTTTAAAAAGTGGATCCTCGTGCAGGAAGTCTGGGAAACGCGGCTCTAAAAAGCTCCATGTTCTGAAACGAGGTGACGGTTGAATTCTCAGGCGGCTGCTGCTGTTTGCTTCACTGCACATGTCTTTCCCTCTGTTCTCGTGGTTTATCCTCCTGTTTGAATACTTTGTTAGCGTCACGTCATGCTCTTTTTTATTTACACACAAATGCAAACACTCAAGCACGAGCTGAGCCTCCACCAACATCCAAACTCCTGGATGTGATCCTGTATTCAGAATCTGAAAGGAAAATGTTCCTGCTGCTCCAGTAGAGTTAAAAAATAATTCATTTTCATAACACACTTCCTTTAAATAAAGTTTATTAGGTAGTTTATTCAACGTCTCCCTCCTAAACCCTCAGAAATACTGTCAATTTTTATTTACTTAATATTTAATTAATATCTATTATATTTGTAGATGATTTTTAACAATCGCAAATGAGTCGATACCCTTGAAATATTAGATTTTCATTGTTTTATGTCATGAATTGTTGATTTCAGACACAGTTTTAGGAAAACAACTATTTTCTTCAAACTTTAGCATTCAAGGAAAAACTCAAAGTGTTGCATATCGCAATGATGACATCACTCGCAACAAGTTTAGAAATACAAACAAAAGTTTTGTTATGTATTAATATTTGGTAAATGTAACAGAAACACAAAAGTAAACAAAATTTTATAAATTGAGGAATTTTATTTTATTGTTTGCTATTTTTTTTGCCATGTGATAAAAGGTTTAAACAGGAAGTTGTTGTAGCCGAAGCTTACAGAAATACTGATTCGATTTTTCATTACAGTTCTTGTAAAGTCAAACATACAAACAGTGATGAAAGCAATGACCTTGGTGGAGGTCAAAATAGAAAGTGGCATGTACTGTGAACTTTTTGTTGATGTTTTTCATCCATTTTGTAAAATGTACATTGTATTTATGATGTCATTTGTAAACAATGTGACTGCTTCCTGCTTTGCTCTTCACACGCGTGTGTGTGTGTGTGTGCACATCATATGGCGTGTGTTCGGTGCAAAGAGACCCACAGGATGTGTGTGCACGTGTGTGTGTGCACGTGTGTGTTGCTCGTCTTGGCTTCAGTACCGTATATGTCACTCTTTGTCTACGATACAGTATGTATTGGTTCCCCAGGTACAACGTCAGCTTCAGGCAGCACTTCTGCGTGCGGCAGGGTCTCGGTCAGGGTCACGGCCAGGCCCAGGGTCAAGGTCACGCTCTGGATCAGGACCAAGGCCACGGTCAGCTCTCCAACTCGGACGAGGAGGGAGGAATCGCCCGGCGGAGGGTTCCTCGCAGGACCAGCTCTGAAATAGCCAGCGCCAAGATAGCAGGGCGACCCCTACCTGTGAAGGTGAGTCATGACCTCGTGTTTTCTGATGTGGCAGCTGTTTTTATTTTACACTTGAGGACAAAATTATTAGCCCCCCTATGAAGAATGTCATTGTTTTAAAGTTATTTCCCAAGTGCTGTTAAACAGAGCAAATCATTTTTAACCCAGATTATTCATATGGAAGCATGTCCTTTGGTCAGATGAGACCAAACTAGAGCTCTTTGTCCACAGAGACAGTGTTTATGTTTGGAGACAGAAGCAAGGTCCATGCCAGAAGGCCAAGGTCCATGCCAGAAGGCCAAGGTCCATGCCAGAAGGCCAAGGTCCATGCCAGAAGACCAAGGTCCATGCCAGAAGACCAAGGTCCATGCCAGAAGGCCATCAAATGTGGAGCAGCTGGAGAGATTTGCCAAAGAAGAATGGGCTGCGATTCCTCAGGAGACGAGTCAGAGACTTGTTGAAAACTACAACAAACCACTGCAGGCTGTTATCCAGCAACAAGGAGACACAACTGGGGGACAATCATGTTGACCCTGGTGGTTTTTGGTTTTTGTGGAACCATTTCATTTCTGTGTGCAAAGTCCAATAATGGAAGCATCCAAAATAAAACTAGGATGTTTGAAAACGCTGTGTTAAAAAATCTTTACTCTGATTAACAGCACGTGGGAGATACTTTTAAAACAATGACATTTTTATTGGGGGATAATAATTTGGTCCTAAAGTGTATACACTAACGGTCAAAAGTTTGGGTACATTTTCTCATTGAATTCAATGTGAAAGTGTGCCCAAACTTTTGATTCTCATTGAATTCAATGTGAAAGTGTACCCAAACTTTTGACCGGTAGTGTAGATATGATATGACTATTCTAACATTGTGTGTCAACAGTACAAAAATCTTTGTTCTACAAAATGTTTGAGGCTAAAATAATCTGCTGTCAACTGTAATCCGACTCATAATTTCCCAAACACTTCTTTTTCAAATGCACACATAAACAGAAATCAGCAACACCATTTTAGCTGAGTCGTGTTGTTTGTTACACAGTTGGAATTATGTCTGGACAATAGCAAAAAAATGAATCAATGTTTTTTTAACAGTTTAAAAGCTTTAAAATTACAGTATCAGACTGATATTGGAAACGAAAAATTGGTATCATGTGTCCCCTATTTTCTGTTGATCAGTGTCTCCCAAACCTTAAAAATGACGATGTTCTCTCAGAATAAATCAGTTTTAATGATTTGTTTGTTACATGGAGCAAAGAAACCCGCAAATATTCACATTTAAGAAGCTGAAGTTTTGTGTTTGCATGCTTCTGTAACCACCTCCACTCCTTTGGGACGGACTTGACAACTTTTTTCCAGTTTATCCCAAAGTTCTTGGATGAGGTTCAGGTCAGAGCGGCCACAAAAAAAGCATTTCTGTGTGTCACTTGAACTTTGCCAAACCATGAAAAACAGCCTGGGACCAGGAGAAGACTCGTCTCGGGAACGTCAGCACACTTTTGTCCTTCCAGCGTGAAGTCGGCCAGAAACGGTGTTTCCTAAACGTTCTACATGAGAAAGAAATACAGTTTTTTAAAGACACCAATATCAGCTGTGACTAATTTACACACACATGTCACATATGTAAAACCTAACATCATTTAAAATGTATAAAAATGAATTATTTCTAACAGATGTTTGGTAAGTTATCTATCTATGCAAATGTTTTGGGGGAAGAAATCTCCCGCGACCCATCTCTGGGCCTCGACCCAGTCTTTGGGAACCACCACTGATATGTATATATGTATATATTATTGATTGAGTGGCATCATTTTTGGATCCATTCAGAGCTCTCAGTCACAGTGACACTTCTGCCCCCTAATGGCTAAAAGGGGGCAGTGCAATTTTGACAATGATTCTTTCCTGAATCATTTATGTCCAACTTTGTCTTGAGGACACTCGCGTTACATTGGTGTCTTGCCCAAGGACACTTTTGGCATACCGACCATTAGAGACGAGAATCAAACTGTCAGCCTTGTGGTCAGAACATCTTCTCCAGCTCCGGCTCCGGCTCCGGCCCCGGCCCCGGCCCCAGCCCCAGCTCCAGCTCCAGCTCCAGCTCCAGCTCCAGCTCCAGCTCCAGCTCTGACCCTCAACTCTGACATGTTTTGGTGTATTTTACTCAGTGTCCACCGTCTCGCTCCTGTCGTCCCCACAGTGCCGCTCGGAGTCCAGCCACTCAGACGAAGAGTCGAGCGGAGAGGAGGACGAAGACGACCCCATGTCCTTATCTCCGGCCTCTTCGGCTTCCTGCCACCAGCCTCCTCTTCCTCCTCCTCCTCCTCCTCCACCAACAGCGGGTTCACCTCCCGGCTGCCTGTCCTCTGTCCCCGCCCAGTGGAGTGTGGAGGAAGTGTCGCAGTTTATCTCCTCACTGCAAGGTATTCACACTGACAGCATCTGTTTGAGCCTCGCGTTTGTTTCTGATTATGCTCATTTTCATCGCTCACTCTCCCACACCAAAGTCCATAGAGAAAATCAGTGATTTTTCATCACAGCACACAGGAGTTGTTGATCCACTGCTGCCTCCATCACTAAGTTCAAATGTCTTATTTTGTCACTTCAGTCTTAAAAATCTTTGGTTCAGATTTACATCAGTGACACAAAGTGACCACACGAGGCAGCAGTAGACCAACAACTCCTGTGTCCCTGTGAGCTAAAATCACTGATTTTCTCTATGGACTTTGGTGTGGGAGAGTGAGTGGTTTACAAACCTCACTTTCCTGTTGGAAAAGTCAGTCTAACAGTGAGATAAAGACGTGAACATGTTTTTAAGATATGAGACTTAAACTGACGTAGCTTTTAAAAGGCTAGCTCCTCCTCTTCCTCCTCCTCTTCCTCTCCCACAGGCTGTGAAGAACTGGCCTCTCAGTTCCTGTCGCAGGAGATTGACGGACAGGCGCTGCTGCTGCTGAAGGAGGAGCATCTCATGTCCACCATGAACATCAAGCTCGGCCCCGCCCTCAAGATCTGCGCCCACATCAACACTCTGAGAGACTGACGCCGGCCATGTTTTCCTTAAATTGAGCCGCTGCCGCCGTTTACCCCACAGTCATGACGGCGTCCCGCAGGTGAATGTATGAGGTACACTCGCTTTTTAAAACAATGAAGACTCCGGTCTGTCGTTTCTGAAACTCGTTCTTTTGCACAGGAACGTTCTGCGTTCTTTTAATTTACCAACTACATTTTTGCCAAAATGTCTTTAACGTTTGTCCGACAATTGTTGATTTGTTTTTTCGCTTTTTAACGTAACGTACGTTTAATCTAAAATGCCCAGTTAAAATACAGAAACTAAAATTTTGAATTTCTTTAAAAGAATTGCAAAAATTCTCAGTTCAAAAATTCCTCAAAAACGCGTCACATTTTTACTAATACAATAGGAGATTCTTTTGGTCAGATGCCGAAATTTCCGTTTTGTGGATGTTTTGTGGACATTTTCTAGTCTATGGTATATTTTTGAAGCCATTTTTGTGCTTTAAAAATAAATTCAGGATTTTATTTTTATTTGTACATTTCCAGGCCATACATGTTCTCATCTAGTTAAACTCTCTTAAGAAACGTGTTTTTGTTCGCAGCTTTGCCACAGTTAGCGCTAAATGATAGATTTTAAAAGGAAAGCACTCATCATTTTTAATGTTATCTGTGTTTTTTTTTTATTATTTTTTAAAAAGAAAGTATGTTTAATCCTAATTTGTTAATGTAGCTCTTCTATTTTTGGGTTTTTTTTCTGTATAACATACAGGGTAAAGTGAAAGTACAGGGTAACAACGGCAGATGAGTCCAAATAAAACCCACTGAGAGTTTTTCGTACTTAAAGTACAGAAAAAAATGCTGCAAAAATACTGATGGTACGTGTTTTTTTGTTTTTGTTTTTTTCTCTAACTACGGCTGCATTAGTAAAAGTCGTTTGGTCTAGAAAATGTTGATCAATGTTTGTTAAAATGTCTTGTTTTGTCCATAAATGATTCAGTTTTAATGATTTCTTTGTTAAATGGAGCAAAGAAACCAGAAAATATTCACATTTAAGAAGCTGAAAAAAAAGTTACAGAAACTGGTTTTCAATATTAAAAAACACACTTAATCCGAGTAATCGATTGTATAAAATATTTGGTGGTTAATTTAGTAATTGATTAATAATTGGTTTCATTTTTTATAATTATATTTCATTTTTTAAAGTGGCCAGTGTTTCTTTTAACAGATGCGTTAAAACTGTTGTCAGTGATGATGTGTTTTTAGCTAATTTCCTGACCATTAGCATTCCTATAGTGGGAACATCATCAGAACAGCTTATTGGTTAATTTGTTGTCGGAACTTGGAATTTCTTATTTAATTACGTATAAACATGGCTACTTTCACCGCTAGTAGCATTTCTGTCTTATTTGTTTTGCAGCAAATAAGTCGTAAACGTAGTACTGTTTGATTTTTATCTGTATAAAAACACGTAGAGCTCTGTTATCGACTAGCATTGCTAACAATGGCTAACCTTTGGATTTAAGTCCACGTTTTTTACCGACTTCTCTCTGAAACGCTGTAAACTCGGAGGTGACTTCACCCCCAGTTCCGAGTTCCGATGATAATGGAATGTGGCCTAACGGCAGATTGTAACGAAAATGTATCACTGACAGCAGCTACTATTGTCGAATGTTTTTAAAATGACTGTGTCGTCTGATTTTCGCCGCTTTGTCTTGGCTACTTTAACATTTCCCAGCTGCTTCTGGCGTTTACGTTAAATTTGAGTGACGGGTGACGACGCAGGCTTCATTATGTGTCGTGTCATTAAAGCAAACAAACGAAGGAAACTGAGCAGCAAAAGTGAAGCTGATGAGTCTTTGAAGAAGGAAACCACAGAATGGACCTATGTAAAACACGACGAGTGACCAAATGAGCGTGTGAATGAGGAAAAACCTTTAAACTAATCTGTAATAAGTGTAAAAGAATATTTGCTTTTATATTTAAATGCACTTTTGTTGCCTTTCTTTTTACTGTAGGACTTTTCTCATGTTCTCTCTCTCTCTGTGAACCTTGTGGCCTTTTCTCACTAGAATCGTCTGTTTTTTACCTGCTTTTCATATCATTCCTCGTTTTATATCAGCGCTTAGGTTTTTTTTATTAGTAGTATTTTTATTATTATCCCAGTAAGGACATGCGTTGCCTTTCCCATGAAGTGTGACTGAGTAGTAGCGACCTTGATCAAGGAAACTTTCCGTCTTCCTCATAGCTTTGTCACATACTAGTGTGTTAACTACCGACAGTATTTACCTTCTTAGCTATAGCTATATTTTTTGGGGCTTTATCGTCAGTGACTGTGGCTGTTACTTTTGTTTTCTTTGAAGGAGGAATAATAATCTTTGATTTGCATTTCTCAGTCGTCCCAGGATTTTGGAGTCTTTAAATCAGCATATTGTGACGACCAAAAACAAAACAAAACAAAAAAAAAAAAAAAGTGACACGACCAACAATTTCATACTGAAATCGCTTCATATATTATACTGGAATTACTGGTGTTACATTTGATAAGAAGCAACTTCTTGTGTAAGAAAAAAATCGCACTTTTCTCACAAAATACGCCCTCAATTTCTGTTTTTAATGGAATCGAAATGTGCTTCCTTGCAATAATCAGAAAACCTACAAAATCTTGGAGGGACTGGGTTTGATGAAGAGAGGTTAACAATACTATCATGCAAATAAATAATCGAGGAACTGTTTTAACACTCGTGTCTCTGTTTTTATTTGGAAAAAAGGAAAGAAAACTGTGAAATGATTGATTATTCCCTTTTATTTGTGAACCAGATCAGCTGGAATTGTGTGCTAATTGAAAATGTGCACAGGAAATTTACAAAACCAAAGCATGATATAATCTGATATGCAAAAAAAGGGGTTTATTGTGGGGACTAAGCCAAAATGTAGCTGTAAAACCTTTATTTTATCCAGTTTAGTTCTTTTATGCAGCACATTATTGCGTATATTTGTGTTTTTATTAAATATCCTGACTGTCAGGATGGGATGGGCTCTACATGGCTCTATAGTTTTGTGCACATAATCAGCGTAGCAATGTTTTTATGGTTAAAAATGAAACAATACGGTGTGAATGATTGATTTATTGGGAGACAAACACAAGCAAAGTGCTATGAACAGTAAAATAAGTGTTTGTAAGGTGGCAGTCACCTTGAAGTGCCACAAGGGGGAGCCAGTGTCCTTCCTGCAATTCTACATCATGTTTTATGTCATTTAAGATTTTGTTTTTCATTTTAAAATGCTACCAAAAATATGAATCCAATCTATGATGCAAACAAAATCTTTATTATTATTGTTAATATTATCATTACCAATATGTAAGGTTAAATGAGTTTTAAAGCCATTTTTTTTTTACATCTATTGCAATAATGTCATTAATTGCAAGTATTTAGTCAGGATAACTGTGACATGAAATGTTAATTTAATTTTCTCCCCCTTGTTTCTACTACTCAACAGGATATTCATCTTTTGTTATTTATTGAAGCACCATGTCTAGCTCGGCCAACGTGAGTGAACCCAAATATAAATTCAATTTTTTTTATTTGAATCCTAACTGATGGGTAACGACAGACTTGGGTCAGGTTTCCACCTTCTTTGACATGAGGTTATTACCATGGAATTGGAAGAAACCAAACGTACAGTATTTGGATTTTATAAGTGCTAATTACAGTAAATTCCTCAAAACCATTAGTTTTTTGGTCTTTAGTGAACTGAATCTTCAAATAACATGAGTTATTTCAGTCAGTAATTGTATTACATATAAATGTCATCCATCACAATCTTTTTTCATACAAATAGTCTTTTGTTGCAGTTAAAATGTGTAAGGAAAGATATATTATTTTATATATATTATTTTAAGATATAAATTTTCCATTATCACACTTTACATAAAATACAAATTTGCAGTCCATATATATATTAAACATATAATGTGAGCTCATTTTAAAAATGGATTTTTTTAAGAAAACTTCTTTTTCCCCTGATTTCTTCTTCCTATGTGTGAAAAATCATCTCAGCCAATCAGAGCACAGCATAGTTGTAGGCCTCTCCATATCCCGCCTCCCTCAGGTATCTCTCGATGTTGAGTGGCTCCGGCACGATGAGAACTGTCCTCCCATTGGCTGATTTTTCTCCCGCCTCAAGTTTCCTAATCAGTTCCGCCATGGACAGACGCTGTTGCGGGCTCCAGTGGCAGCAGGAGCGGATGATGCCGTACCTGCCGACGTACCCGGTAAAAACACGGTTAAAGTCGTGCCACACCAACTGAAATGTAAATATCTATAATCTACACACACTATAGAACCCGGACAGAATGTTTTTACGACATTAAATGACGCTTAAAGTGGTTGAATTAGCGTTTTTGAACGGCCATTTTAGGCAGGTTGTTGCAGATTAGAGTGAACACACCTGAAAATGTCGCCGCCATTTTGTCTCGATGAAATCCGAATGAAAACGTTGCACAAACATGGAGAGTAACTGTTTCTGTAGTTTAAAACCATGTCACTACTTAAAACATACACTTCTTAAAATATTTTAGGGACTCATACATATATTTGAGGTTTTTAATTTCATGTTTCTATGTGGAGCTGGTCTGTAAAAAACACTAGTCACTAGTTAAGGACTGTATTGTTTGGTTGAAGTCTCAGCACAACTACAAAGGGCTGAAACAATTACAGCCAATTGTCAACTATTGTGATTAACCATTAACCCGTTTCAATATTTTATTTTTTAAAGAATTGAAACAAGTTTCTCAGATTTTTTCCCCCAGCTTCTTAAATGTGAATATTTTCTGGTTTCTTTGCTCCATATAACAAAGAAATGAATTTTTGGTTTGTGGACAAAACAAGATGTTTGAGGGCACCATCATTTTGTGGTTTGAGAAACACTGATCAACGTTTTCTAACATTTTATAGACCAATCATGAAAATAATCAATAGATTAATTGACAAAGCAGTGAGGTGATAAGAGGTTTATTGTTGTTGTTGGCATTGTATATTTATTAATTGCTGTTAATTTCTGTATTATACATTGACTGTTATTCATCAAGCCTATTTCATTTAGTCAAAATATTTTAGTTAAAAGGTGTACATGTGTAAATATTAGAGGTGTGAATTACGATATTAGGAAATCATTCGATAAGTTGCTAAATCATATGATAACAATCAATCACTCATGATAAAATCATTTGATTTGTTATATATTGATATGCTGTAGACAATAAGTGGAGGATGAATTATAAATATAACAAAAACAAACCAAAATAAGATGGCTGGAATTTGTCAGGGAGAGAGAGAGAAACTACACTTTTCTTACGTGGTCCGACACTTCCTTGGGTTACTCACAATTTGATCAAAAATCGTTATAATTAAATAATTTTATTCAGAATTAATTCAGAACATAGAGCTGCTGATATGACGGTTTTACTTATGACAATGTTTTGTCATGAAATCAGAGTAAAGTGGTAGCTTTTATATTTGGAAAAAGACGCTGTAAACACAAACAAATCCAAGTAAAATATTTGCATTTATTTAAGCTAAGCTATCCTGGGTATACTTGTTTTTTTTATTAATATTTTCTAAAACTTATTTGTGTACGTTTTAACATTTTGCTTGTGTTTTTCTTATTGCTTATTCTACATGTTTTTGCAGTACTTCTTGTGTTCTTCACGTGTCTTCCTCTGAACCCTTGCTGTAACACCTGAGTTTCCCCAGTGTGGGACCAATAAACTCTCATCTCATTTCGTCCAGTCTAAATGTATTTCACTCATATTAGAGTTCACTCTTATTAGAGGTGGTGGGCCGATACAGTGAAATATTGTGATATTTTTAAAGATATATCGCTTTGAGACACCAAGTATACTTTTTTTTTTTTTGCATATAATTTTTGTACGGATGATACGAATAACCATTTTGTGAATTAGCATAAAAAAATCTACATGATAAAATCATATTGTGATAATATTTTATTATATTTTATAATCTGTTGATTATTTTTTCAATTAATAGATAAGTGGTTTGGTCCAAAATTATTCATTAGTGTTTTTCAAAACTGGAAATAATGATGTTTTTAAAGGTCTTATTTTGTCCACAAACCAAAATGATTAGTTTCAATGATTTGTTTTTGTTATTTGTAAGGAAACCTGGACATAATTCCTGCTTTTTCTTCTTACAGAGTGTTGGAGCACGTAGGAGGTCGTCTGAGATGCTTTCCTCTTTGCAGATGTTGGAGAAGTTCAGTTGCCATCAGCTCGGCAAACGGTGGCTCACCTGGTAATGATAATGAACATGTCCACACTTAGATGTTATCCAGCTTTATTGTTTGTTCACTATCTGGAATCGTTTGCATGTGAAGTTACAGAAGACTCACCCAGAGTGACCATTTCATAGAGGAGGATACCAAAGGACCAACTGTTTAAAAAGAAGGGAGTTTGGTCTCACAGTAAACATGAATGAAGACTTTTAACAACAACATAACTATAATGTGGAAGTGGATTTGGACACTCACACGTCGCTGCTCTTATCCGTGGCTCTTCTAGCCAGTACTTCAGGCGCCTGCCACTTCCTCAACTCCATGACGTCCACGTCCCTCAGTGAACCGGTCTGCGTTGTTCTTCGGTAAACAGAGCCCAGTCCCCACAGCTTCGCCGTCAGGTCTCTACCAACCAGGACGCTGCGAGCCCCGATGTTGCCGTGGACGTAGCCTTTACTGTGCAGATAATCCTACAGGGTGACAAGGAAGATGAGGACATATAGGGGTAGACAGTGGAACTACAGAGCAAACTCAAAGGTATAGTTAAGTGTTTTTTCATGTGTGATCACATTGTTTGTTTTGGTGCTGTCAACGCCCAAACACAGAGAACCAACCTGAAATGGTTTCAGATTTACAGGTTTTAGATGCTTAATAAAAGGCTCATCAAATAAAATGTATGTGACTTTAAGTCTAAGATATCTTAAGAAATATGTTGGCTGCTTTTTCCTCACTGTTAGACAGACTTTTCCAACAGGAAAGTGAAGTTTGTAAACCACTCACTCTCCCACACCAAAGTCCATAGAGAAAATCAGTGATTTTACATCACAGCACACAGGAGTTGTTGATCCACTGCTGCCTCCATCACTAAGTTCAAATGTCTTATTTTGTCACTTCATTGTTTAAAATCTTTCATTCAGATTTGCCCCAGTGACACAAAGTGACCACACGAGGCAGCAGTAGACCAGCAGCTCCTGTGTCCCTGTGAGCTAAAATCACTGAATTTCTCTATGGACTTTGGTGTGGGAGAGTTTTTCTGGTTTTCCGTTGAGAAAGTCTGTCCAACAGTGAGATAAAGTGGAGAACAGATTAACATATTGTAGACTTAAGCTGATGTAGATTTTTATAAGGTGAGCATTTTGTTAAGTGCCTGTACTCTGTTTTTGCTTCCTCGTTTCAGGCTGGTTCTTGGTGCAGTTCAGCACTAACTATTCTACATAGCAACACTTATCACTGTGTGGTTATGCAGTATGGTTATACTAATTTATCACTTAATTACCTGATGAGTGATAAATGTGACTATAAAGACACAGCAAATCTTTTTTACTTGACTAATCCTTTGAGAGAGGGTCACATAGGAAGAAACTGACCAGAGCAGAGGCCACTTGTCCTGCCATGGTGAAGACCCTCTTCTCTGTCATGTCACATGACGACTCTGAACCTGTGTTGTCCTTAAGTAACACAGAAGAAGAAAGAGAAACATGTAAACCATCTTTTAGCTAGTGAAGAGGTGCTAAATGAGACTGTCATACAGGTTTTTATTGTCAAGTGATGCAAACATCTTCATGTATGGACACTAATTCCTTTCAGTAGCAATACACTGTGCAACCCTGCCCCCTAAAGGCACAAAGCTGTAATTACTCTTACTACAATGTGTTTTAACAGGATCAGTCATGCGCAGGATTTGAAAATATAAACTCTGTTTGCTAACAGATGACTGTACCTGTCTACATCTCCACAGGAAGCCCAGCAGGTCTCTGTGATGCAGCTCCTCCACCACCATCATCAGAGGTGGCTGCACTGAAACCACGCCCAGCAGCGCCGGCAGGAAGGGGTGTGGCCCCAGAGCAGAGACGAAGGAGGCAAAGTTCAGGAAGTGCTGCGTCTCACCGCTGTCCGCAGTTTCTGGGGGGAAAAAGGTCAGATGCCAAAATGTCTCCCTTAAAGTTTTACTCTTATTAATGACAGAAATGAATTCGTTTTATTAACGGGCGTCTGTGCTGGCAACAGCTCCGGCTCAGAAGCACTGTATTCGTATGGATGGACATTTCACACAAACATTTTTATGTATTTGTATTTTTATGTGTCAAATATTCTAAACTCCAGCACGTGAGAGTTAGTGAAAGTAATGCAGGATTCATGGTATGTCGAACTTCAGCACTGTGCATAAGTCTTAGGCCACCGTTAGATTTGTTGTTTCAGCAATGCTATAATGACCATACTGTACAATTATTTCTCCATCACTTTATTGGAACACATCCTGAAAATATGGAGAAACACATATGCAGTTTGAAAATAACATCTTTTTCAACAAAAATGCTTCTATAATGCTTCAAATATTGAGTGTGAGCTACATTTCCACTTGAACAATAACACAACCATGGCTCTTTAAAACCTGGAATGGAACCCTAATGTTATTGGTCAAACCTGTGTTTCTGCTACTATTTCATGCCAACAAATAGCTGCTGTGAAAAAGGTCTATTATACCTGGTTTACTCCAGACATGTTGGAGCATTACATACACATGTTGCACAAGTTCAACTCACTGACAGGTTGATCATATAGTAGAAGACTGACTTTTAGTCACATCTAAACGCCAACGATCACAAAAGTGACATAAGAACAACAAAGCTGCTGGTGGCCTAAGACTTATGCACAGGACTGTATGAGCAGCTAACTCATGCAAACACACACACACACGTGGTCCACCGACCAAATACTGCATATTTTCCCCTGCGTTTCTTCGCTGGCCATGTGCGTTTACCTTTGAGGACTCTCAGGACCACGTCCCTGTTGTCCATGCGTCCTCTGTAGAGACTGACTGCATCATTAGGTTTGGTGGAGAAGGACAGCGGCAGAGCTGTGACCTGGCTGAAGGCTCCATGATGCCTCTCTGTGGTCACCTGAGGCACTGCACCCAGACTTGGCTTAACATTCTGTTGCACTTGGTGAACCGACATTGGCAGCACTTCATGTTCGAGTGGGTTCAGCCCAGGGGGCGCTGTTGGGATGGATATTAGACAGAGTAATAAAACTGTTTAAATGATTAGTGTAGGAAACAGTATTTGTCCAAAACTGGTCAAAATCACTGGATTGGATAATATTGGACTTTTTGCCAATATTTGATATGCCAGTATTTTTCATACTCAGGTCGCAGCAGTTGTAGATATGTTTTCTTTGTAAGGCAAACTAAATAAACATATAAAAATAATGCCTGTAGAAGGTGCGAGCATAGTCGTCAAAGAGTTAGCAGCCTATTCACTCTACTGTTTTGGTCAATAGTCATATCGTGGGATCTTTAGGTGTTTGCTGATATCAGTGGATATATTGTGCGTCCCCAATTTTACCATAACTAATGTTGTCTCTGGAAGTAGAATAATTGCTACACTGTTAGAACATTATGTTTTTTAAATGTGGTTATGGCTAGATTTGTGGTTTCTTTAATAAATGTAATAATGTAAACAAAAACAAAAAGACTGTCGGACTGATAGCGGTATCAGAGGATTGACATGACCAGACATTTCTGGTACACAAATATTTATGACTATTTCACGTGTTTATAGAATTTAGCAGTTGCTGTGCACAGACGGATACACCAGTCAATGCTGAAAGTACCTCTTTTTCATTTTCTGCCAATTTAAATCCCTCAGGTCTAAAACAATATTAATGAATATCGATAGTTTTAATCGCAAAACGTTACCTTACATATTCCAAGTTTCCCCTGAACGACAAATGATGAAGTTAAGTAGCTAGTTTATATATTAGCAGAAGTTTTAAGGGACGCTCCATGTCTATAGTCTCATCTCAATATTGCGACATTGGTCTTGTATCAGATCGAAACATTTGTATCAAGTAGGCGTGGGGCAATTTTAAAATTTCCCGCCATGTTTATCCTGACCAAATTCATTGTGATTCATGATATTATTGTGATGACTGAAAAACCTAGTTTAAAAATAGAATTATTTTAGATTCTTTAAGCTTACGGTGGTCAGAAACACTGCATCATATTTTTTTTTTTTTTTAGCAAAAAACCATAATAAGTCATGATGAAACATGCAGCTTCCCCTTGCAGCACATTTAAAATGTAAACCACAAGGACTGAATACCGGTGAGTTAGACAGGATCTTTAAGTCACGTGCATCAATAATTAATGTTTTTCCTCCATTTAAGATTATCACAGTAATAAAAATTCATCACAGTTAACTTATTGTAGAGGCATTTTATCACCACAAGTGATAACATTGTATATTATCTCTGAATTAGTTCCGAAGTTAGAATTTAGAAAAAGGAGATAATCACCGTCGATGCCCTGTAGGTGGTGTCTGTCGCTGCGTCTCTGCTTTTGTCTGTGTGATGAGACGCGATGATGGTTATGGTTGCTATGGTGGTGGTTATGGTTGCTATGGTGAGGGACTGTGACGTGCGAGCGCCTCCGTTCAGGACAGTACTGCCGCAGAAACAGGAAGAGTAAAGTGATGAGCGTGAAGAAGAGAAGCAGCGTGGGCACGATGATCACCGCCTGCTGGTGTTCCCTCGTTACTGCAGCACAGAGAGAAGACGTTGGTAACTGTCAGGTTTTCTAAATCACGTATCTGTTTACGTCTGGTACAAAAACTGCTTAACTATAGTTACTAAATTAATTGTCAACTACTTTTTTAATAGATTTGATCCAGTTTTTAAAGAATAATTAAATAAAGTGATCAGATTTTTAAGCTTCTAAAATATGAATAAAGTGGAGATGTGCTAACACCTTATGTTTCCTTCTTCATACCAGAATTCCAGAACCTGTACTTTAATTCAGTTAATGGGCCAATAAACATGCCAATTTTGCCTTTAAAAAAAGAGAAAGACACTTGATAATTAAGTCACTAAAAGTTTATTTTTTTTAAAAATAGGTAATAAAATATTGTGTTTAATGTTTGGTTTATAAATATATTTTTTATTAAAAATAAAATGCTGCATGTAATAGACTGGAGAGACAGACCGTGAGTGTTGATCAGTAACTGGTTAGTGATATTTTATCAGATGGACGAAAAAGAAAAGACGAGCTACAGTGTCAACAAATGGCAATATTTATTTCCTGATATTCTTCAAAATAAAGGTCTATGAAATGTTAGAAGATGTTGATTAGTGTTTTTTTCGTGGAACCTGTTTGTTCCAAAAAACAAAGAAATCGTTAAAATATTGGAATATGTTGAGAACGCCATCATTCAGAGGTTTGGGAAACACAGAGCAAAAAAATATTTCCACCATTTTCTGACATTTTTTGTATCCAATCCTGACTGACGCGTCTGCAAAAACTGATATTTGCTTTCACTTGAATGTTTGAAAGTGTCATGGCTGTGAATGATGTGAGAGGATGATGTGATGTTAAGATGGAGGATCCTGTCAAGGTAAATGTTTTAACAGCCAACGTATTCTGCCTTTAGCAGAACACTGAAACCAAACCTGCACATCTTTTAACTCGGTATGAAGAGGAATTTATGACAGGGGACGACAGAGCAGAGTCAGTCTTTCTGTTGTTTCCTCATTTCCAGCAGAGTCAGGCGTGTTCTTCGTTGTCATGTCACTGTCGAGGATTTTCTGGTTTGTAACCAGATTACGACACGTTGTTGACTCTCAGCCATCGGCATCCGTCGGTCCAACCCTGATGTGACTGACTGAAGACATAATTGTCTGCTGTCTTTCCTCAGTGAAGGATATGCTTGACTGAGTCATCCAGTGACATTCATTTACTACTGAGTCATTTTTATGTAATTTTTTTTATAGTTCCAGTTCAAAGCACAGGTGGCCAAGTCTCTGCTTAGAACCAGTTTGAAAACATGACATCAGGTAAAAGTAATTTTAGCCAATCAACAATAGTCTCACCTACTAAAATCTCTGTCAGTTTAAGTCTACACTATCTTAAAAACATGTTCATGTCTTTATTTCACTGTCAGACAGACTTTTCCAACAGGAAAGTGAAGTTTGTAAACCACTCACTCTCCCACACCAAAGTCCATAGAGAAAATCAGTGATTTTAACATCACAGCACACAGGAGTTGTTGATCCACTGCTGCCTCCATCGCTAAGTTTAAATGTCTTTTTTTGTCACTTCATTGTTTAAAATCTTTCATTCAGATTGACCTCAGTGACACAAAGTGACCACACGAGGCAGCAGTAGACCAGCAGCTCCTGTGTCCCTGTGAGCTAAAATCACTGATTTTCTCTATGGACTTTGGTGTGGGAGAGTGAGTGGCGTGGAGAAGCACAAACATCTCAGAGAAACAGAGAGAAAAAAAGATGTGTGCAGTTTTATAACCCTATAAATCTCATATATATGGGGATATAACCAGAAAATTACAGATATTGTTTGTAAGACACATAAATATTGATTCTATTTATATCCAGACATTTATATCATAACAAATGATGTTAAAAAGCGTATTATGATAAGACTTTGTTCAGCCCTAACCTGAACTATCCCTTTAAGTCTTGTCTGACATTTAACACAATGCTGAGGGCAGACACACACACACACACGCACACACACACACGCACACACACACCCTTGTCTAACATGCCTACAATGGTGTGTTAGCTGGAGCAGAGGCCGTCACTGTGTAAAGCCCTTTTGTTGTGACACATGCAGACATTAATCTTTTTTTTTGTCATTTCCATTAAACACACACACATTTTTGTGCAGCATTCGTAGTGTGGACACTCCTAGACATAATGCATTCCTGAGCCCAATTCTAATCCTAACCCTAACCCTCAAAAGAACTTTGAAGGGGGGACAGAACATAAGGACCAGCCAACATGTCCCCACTTTCCCAAAATGTCCTCATTCCCTTAGGTTTATAAGTTATTTGGTCCTCATAAAGATACTCATACAAGTCTTTCTTGTTCTGCTCATTTTTGAGTAAATATTTAACTTTACAACATTAAATAGAAGCAGAAAACCTGTCTATTTTTCAAACATTATGTTCCAGAAAAATGTAAAATAATTCTTTAAGTAAAGTTTAAAAGCACACACAAAAACCACATTTTTATTTAATCATTGTCCATGTGATCAGATTACGATGACTCGACTGAAGTATCGGTGAGTCAGAAGTAATCTGATTATGCAAGCACACATCATTCCAGTACTTCGTGTGACGTTATTTGGATTTTGCAACGTCACTGCACCCTGTTACTGCCATCTGTTTATTCATAGGTGATACTGATAATGATAAAGATGGGATGTGCTAATACCTTTATCTTTTTCTTGTAGCTGTAACTGAACCGATATTAATGGGCCAATAATCAGGCCAATATATTAATTGTAATAAATTTTGCATTTTTGTTCTCAGAAATGTGATAAATGTTTATTGAACATTACACTTTATTTCTTCATCCAAATTTATAGATTTTGTAATTTTTTTTAATGTATTTAATATTTACTTTATACATTATTGTTTTAAAAATACTGTATATAATTGCACCACAGTGAAATAACTGGTTACTGATATTTTATCAGATGTAGGGGAGAAAAAGCAATTTGGCCAAATATACGGAATAAAGAAAAAAACAATTAAACAAATTATAATAGTTTTATATTACTGATTCTCACAGATGTACAAAGATCTATATTTGTAATTTAATAATTTTCATGTTGTAGATGTAGAAATGAATTTTCTTCATTGTACAAAAATAAAGAAACAGCTGTAGAGCACATTGGAATAAAAGTCAAGGAGTTAGCAGCTTATTCAGTCCACGGTTTTAGTCCTTAGTCAAATCAGATAATCTTTACGTGTTTGCCGATATCAGATGAATCTTTTTAAAGCCAATGTTAGTCGATACCAACGTTGTCCTGATAATTTTGTGCATCCACAAACCAAAATGAATATTCTTCACTGATTTCGTTGTTATATGGAGCTAAGAAAACATAAAACATTCACATTTAAGATGCAAATGGCTTGTTTTAATTATTTAAAAACTCTCAAAAAAGTTGATAGTTACTTTCACAATAAATTCATAATCAATTAATCTTTGCAGCTCCATTAAACACCACGATATTGTTAGGTTTGGCGATTTAAAGGTGCATTTGTCAATGTGGAGACTTCAAACACTTCCTCTAATGATTGATTAGTGGGTCACATAAATCATGTAGGTGCATGTACGTTTTTCCCAGCAGTTAAAATATTTCCTTGAACAGCCAAAACGCAATGAATTTCATATTTATGTGTCGTGGACAGGGGAGTTATATTTTAAAGAGAACAAAAACATGAACACAAAACCTTATTTGTCAAAGTGAATTGGCTAATTCAGTTCATAATTCGGAATTTAAGGATGCATAAAGGACATTTGTAAATGAAAACCAAAAATATAGGGAGAAACGGAGGGTATGAAACACTCTCAAGGAGGGATTAGGGAGGGTGAAAGGGTAGGAGACGAGGATTAGGGATCAAGAGTTGTGTCCTTACTACAGAGGTTGTCGTCGGGTGCACACGGATCATCCGCCGTGGAGTTGGATGACATGCTGCAGAGGAGAGACACGCAGAGATCAGTGTTACTATCAGCAGGAGGAAGAGATCAGTATTACCTCTGCTCAGCAGTCGCCCTAAACCCTCGGAGCTCACGCGGTCAGGAAGCATCTTCTTCCTCGTGTCGTTGTCACACCTCCACTATTAGATCAACATGTGCTTTTATATGCACTTTTATATTAACCTCCACCAACAAGGTGCTGTTTTCATAACGTGGATGTGGCTTTAATTAAAAGTTTGTCCTTCTTTTAGCAACTTCCTATATACGGTTCATGGATCACCCAAGTAGAGTTGAGGACGAAATTATTAGCCCTGTTATGAAAATGTAATTGTTTTAAAGTTATTTCCCCAAGTGCTGTTAAACAGAGCAAATCATTTTTAACACAGATTATTCATAGTGGAAGCATTTCATCTGGTCAGATGAGACCAAACTAGAGCTCTTTGTCCACAGAGACATTATTATGTTTGGAGATAGAAGACGTGTGACAGAAGAGGCGTATAACCCAAAGAACAGCGTCCCCACATTGAAACACGGTGGTGTGAGTATTGTGCTGTGGGGATGCTTCAGTGAGTCTGGAACTGGGAATCTCATCAAGGTGGAAGGAATCATGAAGAAAGAAGGAGATGTGAAGATTTGGAAAGAAAACCTGAAGCAGTTAGCAGCAAAACTGGGTCTGGGTCGTCGCTTTGTCTTCCAACACGACAATGACGACCCAAAACATACGTGGCTCCTGGTGAAGAACGACCTCCAGAAGACCAGAGTGAACGTTACTGACTGGCCTGCACAAAGTCCTGACTTAAATCCCATTGAAGTAAAGACCAAGGTCCATGCCAGAAGGCCAAGGTCCATGCCAGAAGACCAAGGTCCAGGTGTGCAATGTCACATAATGGAAGCATCCAAAATAAAACTAGGATGTTTGAAAACGCTGTGTTAAAAAATCTTTACTCTGTTTAACAGCACGTGGGAGATACTTTTAAAACATTGACATTTTTTTTTAATTTTGTGCTCAACTTTATGTTCCCATTCAGTTTCGATTAGAATTTACCCACAAAAATTGTCAAATTTTCAAGCAGTCACCATCTCTTATAATGAACAAAAAGTGTACATGAAACAGTGTATCAAAACTCTATTGGTTTTGAATTAAATTTGGTGTTTGTATGTGTGTAGGATCAGATACTTTACAATCAGACAATCTGGATTTGATCCAGATTACGGATTTGGCGGCGATTTAAGTGGCTCAGTCCCATCAGATCAGACAGATTAGTCTGAATTTTGTCATGTTTATGTAAGATGGTAACGGCTATAAGCAGATACAGATCCAGAAAGTTCTGGATCCAGTGGATGGTAATGAGCTGGAGAGATTTGCCAAAGAAGAATGGGCTGGGATTCCTCAGGAGACGAGTCAGAGACTTGTTGAAAACTACAACAAACCACTGCAGGCTGTTATCCAGCAACAAGGAGACACAACTGGGGGACAATCATGTTGACCCTGGTGGTTTTTGGTTTTTGTGGAACCATTTCATTTCTGTGTGCAAAGTCCAATAATGTAAGCATCCAAAATAAAACTAGGATGTTTGAAAACGCTGTGTTAAAAAATCTTTACTCTCTTTAACAGCACGTGGGAGATACTTTTAAAACATTGACATTTTTATTGGGGGATAATAATTTTGTCCTCAACTTTATGTTCCTATTCAGTTTCGATTAGAATCTACCCACAAAAATTATCAAATTTTCAAGCAGTCACCATCTCTTATAATGAACAAAAAGTGTACATGAAACAGTGTATCAAAACTGGTTTTGAATTAAATTTGGTGTTTGTATGTGTGTAGGATCAGATACTTTACAATCAGACAATCTGGATTTGATCCAGATTACAGATTTGGCGGCGATTTAAGTGGCTCAGTCCCATCAGATCAGACAGATTAGTCTGAATTTTGTCATGTTTATGTAAGATGGTAACGGCTATAAGCAGATACAGATCCAGAAAGTTCTGGATCCAGTAGATGGTAATGGCTATAAACAGATATATAGATCCAGAAAGTTCTGGATCCAGTGGATGGTAATGGCTATAAGCAGATATATAGGTCCAGTGGATGGTAATGGCTATAAGTAGATATATAGATCCAGAAGGTTCTGGATCCATTGGATCAGAACGTAAGCATATTCAGGTGCTTGTTTGTAAAACACAGGTGACAAAGGTCTGTGTTCTCTGAGTGAACTTGTTGCACTTATTTATTTGTTGTGGACTCACACAGCAAATTTAAAAAGGAGCACAGATCGATGGCTGGTTGTCTACAGTAGCTGTAGAGTTAATCAGTTACACAGATAATAGTTACATCGCTTAACACCAGCAGTGAGCCCAAATACAGAACAAAGGGTGGGTCGCGAATAATCTGTCGATTATTTTCTTTAACTGTTTGGTCCCTAAAATGTTGAAAAGTACTGATCAGTGTTTCTCAAATGTCTTGTTTGGTCCACAAACCAAAAGTGATTCAGTTTTAATTATTTCTTTGTTATTTGGAGCAAAGAAACCAGAAAATATTCACATTTATGAAGCTGAAAAATCCCAGAGAGTTGCTTTAATTGTTTTAAAAAAAACTCAAACCGATTAATTGAGTATCAAAATAGTTGACGCTTTATTTCGTAATTGATGAGAACGAAGAAGAGTGAGAACGTCTCAAAGTGTTGTTTTTAATTTAATTGCAATATTTTAAAAAGATACAAAAAATTTGTTTTCACTACTACTCATATGCCAGAGTTTTAAATATTCATTGAATCAAAACACTGAACATTCAAATAGAACCCCTAGTATTTATTAGTCTCAGTTATTGCACCGAGTATTCACTAAATCAGGTTTTAGTCACTCGTACATTTAAGTGTTTTACGTGTAATTACTACATATTTAGACCCCAGAAGTGGTGTAAGTCCAGCATAACCCAGCAGAAAGTGAATGTTGGCTCGTTTAGAGAGAATAATGTGATTACAGGAAACTGTCATCAAGAAAACAGTCGAGTGTGACAAACGTACGACACTTTGTTTAATGTCGAAATAATGCAACATCATCCTCTGCTCATTAGACAATGGAAACATCTAATTTAAGAGTGTGTGACAGGAACACACCCTGTGGTATGTAGTCAGCATGTTTGTGTACAGTGCAAACAAAGCTTTATCACTAACCTTGACTTTAACCAGTTAACCTTAACCTAACGACAATTCAAATGTTAACCACTTCCTCAGAAATGAGGTTCGGCCTCATTAGGACCAGGTTTTAGTCTCCATGAGGACTTTACTGGTCCTGACAAGGTCAGTGTTTATGACAGAAAAGGGTCCTAAAGAAGTAACAGATACAAGAACCGACACACACACACACACAGTGTGCATGTCACTGAACCAGTTTAACTGCACTGTGTTTTCACATTCACATGAAGCTGCAGCTCTGCTGCATCAACACGACAAAAGAGCTTCTCATTCCATCTCACACACACTGAGACACTCAGTTATGTTGTTAGAAACACACAGACACTCGTGTAAATGCATGTGCACACAAAATACACACAGACATATTTAATGTTTTTGCCAAGTCACACAAAATAACACGCAACACTTATTTAAAACCTTAAATTTTATGTCTAATACACAAAATATAGTGATTATAAAATTTAATATTTGTCTTAATATATATATATATATATATATATATATATATATTCACTTCTCACCTGGACGACAGCTCAGGTGTCAACCTCGTCTCCAGATCACGTGTCGCTCCTGCTGCGGTCCACGCAAATGTGCGATTTTACCAACCAAAGTCACGTCCCATTTCTCTCTTTTCATATTTTCCATGTTCTCCGACAGTGATTTCCATAAACAGACAGGCACATCCTCACTAAACGCACACACAAACACACGCACAAACATACACTTGCCCTCCTGCTGACAGTAAAAAAATCTGTTTCTGTTTTCCTTTCACCACCAGCACACTTTGTTTTCTCCCTCCTATCTCTTCCCCCTATCTCGCCCATCTGCTCTCGCAGGTTGGCCACGCCCACCAACACCTTCTCTGCCACTCCCATCACCTGCTCACACACACACACACACACACACACTCATCTTTGTGCTTCTATCGAAGTGAGGACCCTCATAGGCTTAACCATCACAACTAGATGCCTAGCCCTAACCTAAACCCAATTCTAACCCTAACCCTGAAAAAACCTTGTCATTATGAGGTTTAAACTAATTACACAATATAATGAAGATAGAAATTCCACATTTATATTGATCCCCCAGTGAGTCCTGCTTTCACAATATCTGTCTCTGTCTGATACCTGGATAAGGTTTTTGCGAAAAAGTGGCAGCTGGATTAACAACATGAACAAACTACCAATCCAGTTGCCCCTTTCATTCACCTATTTCACCATATTCTATGGACTTAAACACAATATTTTAAATGTTTCACATGGTCAAAACGGCAGCTTTGTGTTGTTTTTTTCAAACAAATACTCCAAAACAGCCCAAAAACATGCAGGGTAGGTTCAGTTACACTCACTGGCCGCTTTATTAAAGAGGATATTCAGTTGAAAACCACATTTCTGATGTTTTTTTCAGTGTGTCTCCATGTCCTTCCCGTATCTAAACATCACTAAAGTGTCACAATAAACACTTCAGCCACTTCTGAGAAACAAGGGCTTCTCTGTTTACCTGAGCTCGAGAAGTGAGGACCAGACAAAATGTCCTCACTTTGTCAAAATGTCCTCACTCTGTAGGTGTTTATGCAATTTTTTGGTCCTCGCTCTGCAACAAATAAGAACACACACAAACGCGCACAGGTGCAAGAGTTGTTCCATGTGTTTGGCCCTCCTCATTTATGCCATCTGTTCCAGCTGCTGCTTAGCTGCAGTTCACTTTCTGGCCACAGTTTTAAATGGGGGAGGGCAAGGGGGGGGCGCTGTTGAGTTCCAGGCTCATGACACGAGTGAGGAGCAGATGATTCGATTCGGTTACGATGATTCCTCAGCAGTGTAACCTATCTGTAAACAGAGAGTGGCAGTTTTAGAAGAATGCAACATTCGTCATCATTACCAAACCAAACACTGACCTCAGTTCTCGTTGTCCAATTCCCTCTTCATTACTCAGTCTAATTTCATATTCAGTCTAAAGTAAATTCCCTCTGGCTTCACAAGTTGGACCATCCAACTGTATTCAAATTGCCTAAAAGATGCTTGTGCTATTGCTTTATTCACATTTTTTGGTAATTGTATGGTGAATTAAATGTTTTATTTAGTCTTAGGTACATTTGGCCATATTTAACTGGAATGTTTAATTGCTTTAAACATTTATATTCAATTAAATGATAATCTTATATAGAAAATGACACATTTCAATTAAATGTAATGTGAACGTTTGTTTTTGGTCCACAAATAAATCAATTTTGGTCCGTTGTAGGGAGGAATTTGGGCACACTGATTTGCAAACTATCACTGTCCTTTTTAAAAGTAAACTCTAAACATATTCATTTATTTCCTTCTGTTCTTTGTGTATCAGTCCGATACAGTTTAAAATCACTTGATCGGATATCTTAAAGAGGTAAAATCTGATATTAACGGCTTCATAGTTTAAAAAAAGGTGTAATAAATTACTTAATTGGACTGATATTGGTATCAGTAGATATGAGGTTGTGATATTGATATCAGTAACATTTTCTCATTTTGTTTATTTTATTTTACTGTATGTTTTACTTTATAAATATGTGTATGTTTTAATTAAATTAAATAATCAGGTGTTTTATGTCCAGTTTCTTTTACTGATACAAATGGACCAAAAATGTTTGTGAGGAAACAAAAAAAGGGCCGTGAGACAAAAACTGTTTTCATTGTTTAATACAGAATTCAGATCAGATGCACAATTTAGATATAAACAATTAAAAAAAGAAGCTCAAAATATGTACAAAACCATAAGCATGAATATGCAAATCTCAAGGAGATGTACACAAATGAATTAGTGAAAATATTTACAAACTGTAAGAATATCTGTAAATTCTTCTTCTATTAATAATAATTTTGGGCAGGCTGTACACTGGGAGGTGTAATGCTGCCCTCTGCAGTTCAACGTTCTTGTTTTGTTCCCTCTTCTCCTCTTTGTCACGTGTTTTCCTTCCTCCTCGTCCTGGATTCCTCCTCCTCCTCGTCTCCTCACTCACGTCCTCCTCCCCCTCCCTCCGTTTGTGGTGTTTGGACATTTTTGCAGTGATAATTAACTCTCCCCATCAGTCCAGATCGATATTCCTCCTCTCAGTTTGTCAGTGTCATCCTCTTCTCAGCCTTCATCGCAGCTCAAAGTTCTCCACCCAACTGCTTTTTTTGTCTCCTCAGTCTTCACCTCCTCCTCCTCCTCCTCCTCCTTCTTTTAATAATTTCTGCCAGTCTTCCCGTTCTTCTCCTTCTTGCTCTTCTTCTTTATTGCACTTACAGGAGAATTGCGGTGGTGAAAGAAGGATTGTGTAACATCTACTCCAACGTTGACCCTCAACACCTCTGTCCTCTTCTCGAGTTTCTTCACGTTAAACCGTGACCATCAGCGCTTCCTTCTGTGTCTGAGTCGGGAAGCGTCTTGATGTCTTACCTGCCAGTGATGGACCTGGTCTGTGCAGTGGACGGTGGTTTGTTCTCCACGTCCACCTCATGTCTCTTTACATGTCGAGCAAACGTCAAGTGTTTGGTGCAGGAAGCAGCACATTTTTAGTGGAAATTCACCAGGATGAACGGGAGACGGAGAAAAGGAATGTGTTTGTGTGTGTGTGTGACCCCAGCTGGAGTAAGTTTAAACCGTGTGTGTGTGTGTGTGTGTGTGTGTGTGTGTGTGTGTGTGTGTGTGTGTGTCCAGCGGTCCTGGTAACGTTGAGACCGACGGCGAGCGGCTGGGTTTATTTTTGGGTCAGTGACGGTGTGTCAATGGCCGCAGATGCATCAGAAAGGACGGCTCTGAGATACAAGCAGACCCTGGTCAGTGTCCGTCCGTCGTCCTGTCCTCCGTCTGTGTCTGTCTCTCTCTGTCCACCTGTCCCTGCCACTGCGTCTCTGTCTGAATTGCCACTTGTCTTGGTTGTTTCTGTTTTTGCGTGACGCACCTGTAGTGGAAGTGCAGAACTGCATGTGCATGAATGAACCACACACACTCACTGTGTGTGTGTGTTCTTGTGGCAGAGTGAGGACCAAAAATCATATAAACCAGGGATGTCAAACTCGTTTTAGTTCACGGGCCACATACAGTGCAGTTTGATCTCAAGTGGGCCGGACCAGTAAAATAATAGCATAATAACCTATAAACAACAAGAAATGCAAATGTTTCCCTTTGTTTTACATTTAATCAAGTGTCTTTTAACAAAACACATTATGAACAACCTGGAATTTCTAGAGAAATATAACTGTAATATTACACCTAAGTTTACTATTTACACAGGTGCAATACAATTTACAGATCACAGTGGATCTACAAAGGCACTAAACCATTTATCACATGTATCTGGAACAAATACACACTGATTAGATTCTAATCATTATGTGAATTTGTCACAAATTTCACATTATGTGGGCCTGATTGGACACTCTGGCGGGCCTGTTCTGGCCCACGGGCCGCGTGTTTGACACGCCTGGTATAAACCCCACAGAGTGAGGACATTTTGGCCCCTTTAAAAGTGTTTTTTCAGGGTTAAGACCTGGTTTTAGGTTTAAGGATAGGGTTAGGCATCTAGTTGTGATGGTTAGGGTAAGGGGCTGGAAAATATATTATGTCTATGAGGGTCCTCACTACGATAGAAGTGCAAACATGTGTGTGTGTGTCTATACAGATTGAAAACCATTTAGCAGTCGTATAACAGCAGGCTCACACACATGGTCACGCAACAGGTGTTTTAGACTCGGTGCGCCTCCTTCACCCCTGATCATAACATACACAAACACACATTACATGTATGCACACGCGCACACGCGCACACACGCACACACACACACACACACTCACACACTCTCTGCCAGCCACCTGTTTACTCTCTTCTCTGCACTTCCTTTCTTGTGTTCTCAGTGGTTCAAACATGTGTAGGAATGATTTCTTTGACACGTGTAACAAAGACAGAAGTATTGGGACACCTGTCCATTGCACCACCAGGGGCTGTGATGACGTATTCAAATACATATACAGTACTTTAATACGGGGTTGGTCCCTTCTGCAGCTGTAACAGCTTCAAGACAGTGTTTCTATGGGAAATTTGTGCATATTCATTATTAAATACTGCTGAGTTTTGACCAAACTGTGTAGAAAGTGGAACAGATAATCAAAAACTAAATAAATAAACACATAATAGTAATTTGAGTCACGTTATCTCTCGCTCCATCTTAATCTAATTTGGTTATACCAGTGTCTGAAGTAGGGATGCACAATATATATAGTGCTTGGGCTGTTGCCAATACAGTATATCCAACCACACAAGTCATTTACTCATAGCGAAATTAAGAAATAATGTTTCCTACTGGAGTTGCAGCAGATATGGATATAAATTTTCTTCTTTAAGCTAAATAAAATAAACGTAAAAAAATAATAGCTGTAGAGGCCACCAGCATTAAGAATAATGACTGTGTTCAAACCCTGGAAAACCTGTTTTGAATGTTTAAAGGTGCATAAGGGGCATTTCACTGTATAAACCTTGAAGACTGATCCATGTACCGTAGCTGCTGATTGGCTACTGGTGACCATGACGACCCATAAGAATTTAATAGTTGTTGAAACTCAATGCCGATGGGTCGTCCATATTGTGCAAGTCATCAAACCTGTGTGTGTGTTCTTGTATTTGTTGCCTCTTTAGGACCAGTAAAGTCCTCATGGAGACCAAAACCTGGTCCTAATGAGGCAGAACCTCATTTCTGAGGAATAACTGGTTAAGTTTAGGACCGTTTTTAATTGTGGTTAAGGTTTGGGTTAACTAGTCATGGTATAGGTTAGTGATAAGACTTGATTTAGTCTGAACAAATGAATGGGAGTCAATGCATTCTGCATGTTATTTTTAATTTACAGATTTGTTTTGCTTAGGAAATGCATTTTTTCACATTGTACCATTTCGAAACAGTTTATTTTAAAATTCTGTGAAATATTTTTGTCGCAGATATCCAGTCACCAAATACAGTGATATAATTTTAAAGCTAGTTTCCCTTTACTCCACTGAACAGTTGCTTTTATTTTTCAGTTGTCCGGCCCCCTCCTGACCCCAGGTTTAGTATGTCTAATGCATTGTCCTCAGAAGGAGCTGTAAAAACCTGTGTGTGTGCATTTGAAGACTATACAGTCTTGTATTGATGTTGTCGTCCATAGGAGCAGAGATGTAAACAGTGTTGTGTGAGTAGCTGGTCTTCCTCATGTTGTGGGGACCTAAATGTGTCTCCACACTCACATTATGGGGACTTGTCTTCCTTATGGGGACAAAAAATCTGTCTCCACGCTCACATTATGGGGACTTGTCTTCTTTATGGGGACAAAAATCAAGTCCCCATAACGTAAATGACTCCATTTCAAGGTGAAGACATGTTTTAAAGTTAGGCTGAGGTTAGGTTAAGGTTAGGGTCAGGGTTAGGGTTAGAGCACTAGTAATTATGGTTAAGGTTAGAGTAAGTCTGCAGGAAATGAATGGAAGTCGATGCTTTTAGACCACAGGAGGGCGCTACAAGATGGTGGCATTGAGCAAATGACGTGGTAAATCTGGTTGAAACAAGCTGTTTGAAGCAACTTAATCAGAACTCATTCACACAAGAAAGAGTTTATGAGAAAATGCACAATTTTGCATCGTATCAGCTTTTTTATCCACATGGAACCGACAATATGGGAGACCTTTAAAATGTACGTGTGTTATGAGTTTTATGTGAGTCACAGTTTTCAGTTTATACGTTACTTTAGGTTGATGTCATAGCTCCACCTCTTTCTTGCTCATTCGTTCGCTCTCGCCACCTTTACTGTCGTCTTTCTCTTGCCTTTGAAATTAGTTCGTCGATAGCACACTAGCTTTAAACTCATCTCCTTCTGGTGCGTTTCTGTGGCAGTGCATTACAGCGCCACACACAGGGCTGGCATGTGTACTACAGAGTTTAGAGCCATCTTTAGGTGGGGGTTTCTACTTTTTTTTTTTTTTTTTTTTCATGTTAAAGAGGACATTCAGTGGAAAATCAAATGTCTGATGTTTGTTGGTGTGTCCCCGTGTCCTTCCTGTATCCAAACATCACTAAAGTGTCACAATAAACACTTCAGCCACTTCTGAGAAAGAAGGGCTTCTCTGTTTACCTGAGCTCAAGCAAGCGGTTTTGAAAAGTCGAGTTTCGTTACATAACTAGCACATTTGCCGTGCAACGAACCCTCCCCCAACAGCTACTCCTGGTCATGGACGTGAACATTCAACCTGATTCAACCTCACAAGAGACTCAGTGTTCTGGGGGGGTGGGCATTAGCTGTTCAGAGGCTGGCAGAGAGCAGCAATAATCTGGCTTAATCTGAAGAGACTATGAGGTTTTTGACCATAAATGTTATTTAATTTATCTAAGTAGAGTATCGGTATCAGTAATCTGGATTTTTGGTTCAAAACGACCATTCTGTGTGACCTTTAAACAATGGTGTGCTGTTTACGGAAAAGGTGAAAGAGAAACATTATGCATTTTCTTTCTTCCTGTCTGGAAACAGGGAAGGAGGCAGGGAAAGGGTCAGACAGAGTGAAACGTAATGGAAACGGGGGAATACGGTGAAGCACTGGAAGGAGAGAGAGAGAGAGAGAGTTAGAGGTGTGGGAAATGCAATGAGATGCATTGGATCACATCGGTTCTAAATTTATCTCAGAGTAGTGTTTCACCGGCAGAGAGAGAGACGGAAAGAAAGGAAGCGGAGTAGATGACACAGAATGAAGGGGGTAAATGAGTACAAGTGATTAGTGCAGAGTCAAGTGTCAGTGCAGTCCAGTTGGAAAACAGGAAGAAGAGGTGGACAGAGAGAGAGGTGTGGAAGTGATGGACGCTCAGTTGTGGTGAAAATGGACGACGTCCTGTCACTGAACAGCTGACTGTGTTTACAAACACCAAAATACCTGTGACAAATGCCCCATGTGTTTGGTTATGAAGAAATGTAATCAATATAAAATGTTGCTACTTGCAGGTGTTTCAGTTAAGGGTGTTTTGCGTATGAGCCGAAATCACATTTTTCCTAATTTCTTCCCATTTTCCATTTCCATGGTTTTGGAACAAAGTAGTAACATTGTTATCTCGAATTAGATCCAGAAAAACTTAATCTCCTCCACTGTCCACACATCATTGTCTGAAGTGAGATGGTCATGTGACCCCCCCCCCCCCCCCCCCCCCCATATCTGATGACGTTGGCACCCCCCCCCCCCCCCCACGTCATATCTGATGACGTGTAAATGCCAAAAAGTTTTTCCATTACACTTTTTCCAGTAAACTTTTATATCGACACGTCTGAAAAACCACCTCATGAGAGAATAAAAAATTTTCTGTGGTATTAGATGTACAGATTAGGTGTTTCTATTACCGATATTTAGGTTTTGTGCATTTCAAGGGGTAATGGAAACCCAATTACTCTCACGAACCTGATTTTTCCAACAGGAAACTGATTTTGTAAACCACTCACTCTCCCACACCAAAGTCCATAGAGAAAATCAGCGATTTTAGCTCGCTGCACACAGCACATTTTGTCACTTCAGTGTTTGAAATCCTTCATTCAAATTTCCCTCAGTGACACAAAGTGACCACACGAGGCAGCAGTAGACCAGCAGCTCCTGTGTCCCTGTGAGCTAAAATCGCTGATTTTCTCTATGGACTTTGGTGTGGGAGAGTAAGTGGTTTACAAACTTCAGTTTGCTGTTGGAAAAGTCTGTCTAACAGTGAGATAAAGAACATGAACATGTTCTAAAGATATCGTACACTTAAGCTGACATAGGTTTTATTAGCTAAGTCTGTTATTAGGTGGATAAAATCCTTTTTATTTCCTTATTTCCATGCCGGCAGTCAATCTTTAACTGAGGGTTCAGTATCACATGCCGGCACACTTCAAAAACACTGAACTTTCCCTTTAATACCAAACAGTGAGTGTTAGATGTGTACTGGTTTGGGTGGGAGGAGGAAAAAGCTAAATAGTGTGTGTTACACAGTTTGAAGAGAAATCACGTGGCTCCGCCCCCCACCAAGTCACAGTATCAGTATCTGCTCTTTTGTCTGACCGTGTTTGTTTTCAGTTACGGCTCATTGTGTGTTTCCCTGCTCAGGTTTCACTGTTTCAATGCACTGACTGCTCACACGGCAACCCCATCACTGTGTGTGTGCGCATGTTCTCGTATCTGCTACCTCTTTAGGACCTTGTCAGGACCAGTAGTCCTCATGGAGACCAAAACCTGGTCCTGATGAGGCAGAACCTAATTTCTGGGGAACTGATTTTTTTTTTTTTTTAAATACTTTTAGTCATTAGCACTTTGTGTTTCCAACGTGGTATTGTTTGGTATTGTATGGTATGGTTTGGAATGGTAAAGTACTGGGCCAGTCTTGCGTTTCGACTGATAACAGTACCTTTATTGGTAGGCGGGGTGTGGACTGTGTGGTGTGACATCAAGCTTTGTACGAGAATAGACTGCGGAAGTTCGCCTCAACTTCCATGGGATATTTACACCAATGGCAAGGGAGTGATGTTTTTCTGTTGTCCAATCAGCTGACTGTCGTGGAGGGAGCCAGTCTAGCTCCACACCTGACGGTATCATACCATTTTACTCTGGTACCCCAAGGAAAGATGGCCAAAAAATGGAACATTTAGGGCTGGTTATTTTGGTACTATTCCTAATAGAAACGCCAAATAAAAAACCATACCGTACTGTACCAAATTGAGCCATGTTTCCCAATCAATCATGACAAATTGTAAAAAGACCCTCAGATGACTTTGCCATTGGCCACATTGGTCCTCTGTTCTGCCCAAAAGAGAGTTCAGTCCCACTGGATCAGGAACCAGGTATCTTTAAATGTGTCGAATGAACAGACGCTGGCTGTTCATCACAGAATTTAGTTCTCATCAGTGTAAATCCATTAAGGATGATTTTACCCGCTCAATCAACAGCTGTATGGGGAGTATCAGGAACATCAGGGAGGCTCCGGCAGACGTGAGGCCACGCGCCTGCTAACAGAGAGACAGATCAAGAAACATGGCAGCCATCATTGCAGCCATGGCAAGTCGCGGCACGTGCGCGGTCGCCGCTGCTCAAACGGTTACCACGGTCGCCACGGACACCACAGCAGGCAAAGAAACAGACGCCAATCCAACATGGAGATGGAGGCCGCCGATGAGCAAACGGCCGAGCCGGACTTTACTTCCTCTGTGAAGAAGAAACGATCGTACTCCAAGTGTAGAGGTGAGGCGCGATGAGGGAAGTTTTCACAGGTTCACAGGTTGGTCCTTGTGTGTGTCAGCTCCTGTGCTTTCTGTCAGACTGTGTAGCACGTGTGCAGCAATTCCTCGTGACCAGGTTGGGAGAAGACTGGATCTTCCTGGTTCTTCTGGGCATCACGATGGCGCTGGTCAGCTGGACGATGGACTACGCCAGCGCAAAGAGCCTGCAAGGTAGGAATTACAACAATCTGATGTGTGCAGCTGTTTCTATAGAGCTTTCACGCTACATGATTTTCACTGCAATACTTTTGTCTCAAACGGGTTTTACAAGTTGCGACACTAAGTGTGAAATATTCAGACTCAACCTGCAGACACGCACCAAAGCATCGCCAGCACGTCTGTTAAAGAGACGTTCGACAGCTAAGAGCATGATACAGATCGCAGACTGCATGGAGGCAAATGACAAGTTAGCAGTTTTGATACATTTACAGTCACTTTAAAGTAAAATATTTTGGTTTTTGGAGCCCAGAGATTCCACTGAATGCATATTCGGCATCTTGCGACTCGGAAGTGACTCGCATCCACTTTAGTCAGTGTGTCGCTTTCACTGACTACGTCTGTGTCGTGTACCGTCTGTGACGAACCACAGCGCTGTGATTCAGCAGAATGTAGCACGAGAGGGACCGGAGGTCAAATAAAAGCCCCCGTGTTAACACTTGACTACATCAACGACGCTCTCGCCAACCCAGCGTTCTCTTCCTCTTCACCGTTCGGTCGACATAACATCTGTTTTTTTTGCGTTTACAGTACATATGTAGTTTTTGAATTTCTGTCTCATGGCTCCAGCTCTCCTGCCGTGCTGCACAGCACACGGAGCTGTGAACACATCCGGTGGGTGTTGATCTGTCGAGCAAACGTGCAATGCAGACGCAATACGCATTCAGTGCAATCCTGGGGTAAAGCTTTTATAGTTACTGTAACCAAGGGCCTTGCTTTACAGGGGCCGCCATTTTATGCCTCCATGTTTCAGCAGCAACCAAAACAGTCAAACCAGTCAGCGGACTTGTTTTACATTTTGTATTAAAAGCTAACAGTGCAAATAAAGGGAATACGTATTTTTAAGTAATCCAGTAGATTATATTTTATTTTAGAGTGTATTTACAACTTTATATCCACATACAGTACACTATCCCTCATATCAGGCCATACAGAAATATTAATTTTATTTGATTTATATCCTGGTATTTATCTATGTAAAAAGTGATATATTTATTTTTATATAATAATATATTTTATATATATATTTATATTCCTTTATTGCACAGTTTTATTTATAAACTTAGAAACAAAGAATAATTCAGGAAAAACCAAATCAAAACGAAATTTCACCAATAAAGAACAACAGCATCCTGTTTGGTATGTTCAGGCCACCGTAGTTAAATAGACATTTATGAGACATTTATGACATATTACAGTACAAGAAAAATAACCGTTTAAATAAAAAGTGACAGCCCTAGTCACGTGGTGTGAATCTGTTCTCATTTCATGCGTTTTCTCTCCTCTCCTCTCCCTTTCCTCTCACTCATTCCATGTCACTCCTCCAGCGTATAAATGGATTCATGGGGAGCTGAGGGGGAACATCCCCCTGCAGTACCTGGCCTGGGTTTCATACCCCCTGATTTTCATCCTCTTCTCCTCCCTCTTCTGTCACCTGGTTTCTCCTCAAGCGATCGGTCCGTACCCCCTTCCTCCTTTTTCCTACTCCTCCTCGTTCGTTTTGGACACTCGTGGAAGCTGCGACTCTTTAACGAATGTCACCCTCTGTTCCAGGCTCTGGAATCCCAGAGTTGAAGACCATCCTGCGAGGTGTGGTGCTCAAGGAGTATTTGACTCTCAAGGCCTTTGTTGCTAAAGTGATTGGTCTGACTGCTGCTCTGGGCAGTGGTATGCCAGTGGGTAAAGAGGTGAGTGAACACAGATAAACCTGATCCATTTTACCGTCAATTCCGCACTATAGAGCGCACCTGACTATAAGCCGCACCACCCAAATTTCATGAAATTTAAGAAAAAAATACACACAAAAGCCGCACCTGACTATAAGCCGCACCACCCAAATTTAATGAAATTTAAGAAAAAATACACACATGAGCCGCACCTGACTATAAGCCGCACCACCCAAATATCATAAAATTTAAGAAAAAATACACATATAAGCCGCACCACCCAAATTTCATAAAATTTAAGAAAAAATACACATAAAAGCTGCACCTGACTATAAGCCGCAGGTGGCCACGCTGAAACATGAGATCTTTATGGTGCACAGAAATGCCAAGCTTACATGCAGCAGCACCTTTTACTTAAAAGCTGCATCATAAGCATTTCTTCGTGTTATCCATGACGAGGGTGTGAACATGAAGCGCAAAGAGACTCTTCAAAACACAATTAAACTAGCATCTTCCTCGGCACATTACAGTATGTCTTGCTCTTGCGCTGCTCGAGCGCCCTCTGGTGGCCGCTCGGCTGTAAATGTCCATTCAGATTCAGAAAACTTTATTTATCCCGGTGGGGCGATTGAGGAAATCCTAAAAATCCATCAATAAGATGCATCGCTCTACAAGCTGCAGGGGTCAAAGTGTGGGGAAAAATTAGCGGCTTATAGAGCAGAATTTACGGTGAACGCTTTCTATCTTTTTATGGCTTTTCACCTTTTAGTTCATTTTCTTTTTTTCTTTATAGTTTTGTCTGTGTTCATGCGTGTGGCAGACTTCAGTTCCTTTGCCATGTCTGCAAAAGATCCACAGTTTTTAATTCTCTACAGATCAAACAGATCAAAAAAGTTCTAAAATCATTTATTCTGTCGGCTCCATGCTTTCAAAATGGAGGAGAACAAGATACTGCTTGTTCTCCTTTTGTGTAATTATTAAAAGTAATTATTTGTTTAGTTGTTATTTGATCATTTCTTGACACCACATGAAAGTGTTTTGTGCAAACTCCTCAGAGGTTTAACCCTGTTGTTGTCGTTATTGTCATTATTTACTGGGTCAATAAGTTCTGATATTTTGACATAACTGATATTTACGATCTAAATAATATTTAGATCATAATATTAAGATCATAGATAATGCCCATTTTAAGTCTGTTTTGTTGTGCATTACACTTGTAAATAAAGGAATAAGTCAAATAATTCAGCTTAAGTAAAGAAAATGCATCCACTGAAACCCATTATAAGCTTGATAAAATAAAATCACACATTTTATTTTATGTTTTTATTCTAGGTTCCCACCTTCAAATTACATTATTTTAATATCCATAAAAAAAAAATTCTCTGGCACACGTGTCAATTTTCTGGTAATCCCGCAGGTGGCAGTGTTGTATTATAAACGGCCAAGGGAAGTTTATACTGAAAATAACTGAAAATTAATTTTATGATCACAACTTAGGTAAAAGAGTTTATTATTTTTTCAAACAGCAGTTTATACAAACAAAACATTTTAAAAATGTTATTTTGGAAATCATATCCCAGGATGTTATTCCTGCAGAGAAAATCTCATCATGTAGTTTATGGGGTTTATATGGTTTATATGGTTTTCTTTAAATGTTTTGTATGTTGTACTCCATGCAGAGTAGATTAACTTACTTGTGTTTTCGTGATGTCCGCTCCTCGTTGTCCTCTCAGGGTCCGTTTGTCCACATCGCCAGCATCTGTGCTGCCGTTCTCAGCAGGTTCATGTCCTTCCTTTCAGGAGTTTATCAGGTAAATCGATGTCGGGAATCGTTTCATGCTGCACATGTTATGTTGCTTTTCCTCCTGTCTCAACCCTCTCTTCACCTCCACGTCCTCTTCGTCGTCCTCATCCTCCTGTCTGGATCAGTAGAATCCATACTGTTATACAGACATCCTAACAGTAGGCTGCGCTGTTGGGGTGGGCTGCTGCTTTGGTACTCCACTTGGAGGTAAGCTGCTTTTTCCATTTTCTCTGACAACTTTCCTCTTAGTTTATGGTTTTTAAATATGAAATAAATTTTAAATTAAAAAAGGTGACATTTGTAGCTTGAGATATAATTTTAAAGGGATAGTTCAGGTTTATTGAAGTGTTGCTGCATTGTAAAGCACACATGTATGGAGCTGCTGGTCTACTGCTGCCTCGTGTGGTCACTTTGTGTCACTAAGGTAAATCTGAATTAAGGATTTCAAATGCCGTAATCACGAATTAAGACATTTGAACTTACTGATGGAGGCAGCGGTGGATCAACAACTCCTGTGTCCCTGTGATGTAAAATCACTGATTTTCTCTATGGACCTTGGTGTGGGAGAGTGAGGAGTTTACACAGCAGGATTTCAGTCATTAACCAAAGAATCACCAAATAAAATCTATGTCAGATTGTGTCTACAATATCTTCAGAATATGTTCATGTCTTTATCTCACTGTTAGACAGACTTTAACAACAGGAAAGTGAAGTTTGTAAACCACTCACTCTCCCACACCAAAGTCCATAGAGAAAATCAGTGATTTTAGCTCACAGGCACACCAAAGTCCATTTAGCTCACAGGGACACAGGAGCTGCTGGTCTACTGCTGCCTCGTGTGGTCACTTTGTGTCACTGAGGGAAATCTGAACAAAGGATTTAAAATGCCAAAGTGACAAAATAAGACAGCAGTGGATCAACAACTCCTGTGTGCTGTGATGTAAAATCACTGATTTTCTCTATGGACTTTGGTGTGGGAGAGTGAGTGGTTTACAAACTTCAGTTTCCTGTTGGAAAAGTCTGTCTAACAGTGAGATAATGATGTGAACATGTTCTTAAGATGTTGTAGACTTAAGATGAGTCCCGTCTTTTGATAGGTAGCTAAAATCTATTTCTCAGCATGCCACACCAAAGTCCATAGAGAAAATCAGTGATTTTACATCACAGCACACAGGAGTTGTTGATCCACTGCTGCCTCCATCAGTAACTTCAAATGTCTTATTTTGTCAATTCGGCATATAACATCCTTCGTTTATATTTAAATCAGTGACACAAAGTGACCACACGAGGCAGCAGTGGACCAGCAGCTCCTGTGTCCCTGTGAGCTAAAATCACTGATTTTCTCTATGGACTTTGGTGTGGGAGAGTGAGCGGTTTACAAACTTCAGTTTCCTGTTGGAAAAGTCTGTCTGACAGTGAGATAAAGACATGAACACAATCTTAACATATTGTAGGCTTAAATTTAGGTACATTTTATTAGCTGAGTCTGTTGTTTAGTGTCTGGTTGCAGGTTTCTTGTTGCTTGGTTTGTGTTTTCACTTCCTCTCTGATCACAGTTCGTCCTTGGTCTTTTTGTTTTCATCTACAGGTGTGCTCTTCAGTATCGAGGTGACATCCACATACTTTGCAGTGAGAAACTACTGGAGAGGATATTTCGCTGCCACTTTCAGTGCCTTCATCTTCAGAGTCTTATCAGTGTTTAACAAAGATGCAGGTGTGATGGTGTTGTTTTTCACCGTAAATAAACTCTCCAACAGGACATATACCTGTACCTTCAACACATCGCCAAGATAACCTTTTTTAATGTGTACTTGGCATGTCTTCCACTAGATGGCGTTCTCCTCCACCATGTAGCAGCATGCAGTCTCATGAGAGTATATATTTGAATTCTGTGTTGCTGGTGTAAATAAAATAATTTTGTTTCTTTTAAAATATTGTTGAAACATTGATCACACACGTTATTTAATTTATTAATTACAAACTCATCATCTCTTCTTCCTCAGTCACCATCACTGCTCTGTTCAGGACAAACTTCCGCATGGACTTTCCCTTCGACCTGCAGGAGTTGCCGGCGTTCGCCATCATCGGGTGAGTGACGGGAAAACAGTGCGGCAGAAATGATGTGCGTGTGTGTTTAAAACAAAGACACTTTATGCAAATGTAGCCTTTAACAATCAGAGAATCCACCTTATTTAGGCCACAACTAACAAATTATTTTCACAGTTGGTTAATCTGTCAGTTATTTTCCTGATTAATCCGGTGTATATTTGGTCTGTAAAATGTCAGAAAATTTTGAAAAATGTTGATCAGTGTTTCTCAAACTGGACATGATGATCTCAAATGTCTTGTTTTGTCCACAAAACCTAAATGATTCAGTTGTAATGATTTTCTTTGTTATATGGAGCAAAGAATCCATATAATATTCATATTAAAGAAGCTGAAAAATCAGAGAAACTTGTTTTAATAATTAAATGATATACTTAAACTACAGTTAATGTCATCCTTTCTAAAACGACTAAATATCCTGAATTTAAATAAGTAAAAATAAGTTTTTATTTGAAATTGAAGCTAATAAATTGTATATTTCAAGACTATCTAATCCAGACCATAAACAGTTGGTTATATTTTTGTGTATTTACAGTGTATTTGCACGCTCAAAACTTTTCATGAGTCCAGAGAAACAAACCTGTAAGCAGTTATATATCCACATACTCCTTAAATCTATCTTTAAATGCAAAATCAAAAGGAAATTTCTCCATTTACAAACACACTTCAGGTTTATTTACAGTGTCAGCATCAGGACTAGAGGTAAACATTAACCAGCCTGAAATAATAATCGCTGAATAATAATAATCAGCCACTTATTACAAATTCCATAGCCTTGTTTAAAACGTTATTAAATTATTTTTTTTTCTTTCAAAAGTCTATATTTTTAGTTTTTTTTTTATCAAAAATGCACATTATTGCACCGCAGTGCAGACATAAGATGGAAATTCGAGAGTTGGAATATTTTACTTTTACTGAAGTTAAGCTATTAGTTGTTATCATTTAACAGTTAATGAAAAATAAAGAAAATCATCTGAATATATGTGCCAAAAATCAGCGTCAGTTGTTGAAGAATCTGTATTGGCTGTAGAAAAACCCATATCTGTTGACCTTTAATAACAACCACAACAGATATTTCTTTAATTAAAATAATTTTGCTCCTGTTGGAGGAGATTTGCAGTTTCTCTTTAATAGTAAATGAAACTTTTTTCCTCTCTTGTCTGCAGTTATTTCCTTATTAACGCCGATGTGATGTTTGTTTGCGTGTGCAGAATTTCCTGCGGGTTCCTGGGAGCGTTCTTCGTTTACCTCAACAGACACGTGGTGCTGTTCATGAGACGACAAAACGCCATGACCCGCTTCCTCACCAAACAGTGAGTCCTGAGGGACAGAGAGTGGGAATATCTTGTTAAAATGCATTTAAAATAAGGTACGTGGATATAAAAATTGACTGCTTCTCCTCTTAGTCGGCTGTTGTTTCCTGCCGTGGTAACGCTGCTCATCGCCACCTTGACCTTCCCTCCTGGGTTTGGACAGTTCATGGCTGGAGAGGTCAGAGTTCATGCGGTGTACACAGGATGAGAATGAATAACGTCATTGTTACATTGTTTTAAAAACACCAGCGGTAAAGATGTTTATCTAACACAGCGGCTGCTTCACAGCAACACAGAGCAAAGGTGTGTTTTTATGATTCACCTGCACACTGTGAATTATCCTGAGCTGAAAAGTAAAAGCAGGGAGTGAGCTGGTTCTGAATCATTGTCATAAATGTGACCTTTTCTGCCACTGAGTCACCACCATGAAAACTCTCATTTTCTTCTTCCTTTCTTCTTCTTCTTGTTCTCCACCTTTATTCTTCTTCTTGTTCTCCTTCTTCATTCTTCTTCTTGTTCTCCACCTTTATTCTTCTTGTTCTTCATTCTTCTTGTTCTCCACCTTCATTCTTCTTCTTCATCTTTCTTTTTTCTTCTTGTTCTCCTCCATTCTTCTTCTTCTTTGTCTTTCTTTTTTCTTCTTGTTCTTCATTCTTCTTCTTGTTCTCCTTCTTCATTCTTCTTCTTTGTCTTTCTTTTTCTTCTTCTTGTTCTTCATTCTTCTTCTTGTTCTCCACCTTCATTCTTCTTGTTGTTCTCCTCCTTCATTCTTCTTCTTCGTCTTTCTTTTTTCTTCTTCTTTTTGTTCTCTAATTCTTCTTCGTCATTCTTTTTTCTTCTTGTTCTCCACCTTTTTTTCTTCTTGTTCTCCACCTTCTTTCTTCTTCGTCGTCTTTTTTTTCTTCTTCTTCTTGTTCTCCACCTTCATTCTTCTTCTTGTTCTCCACCTTCATTCTTCTTCTTGTTCTCCTCCTTCATTCTTCTTCTTCGTCTTTCTTTTTTTCTTCTTCTTCTTGTTCTCCACCTTTTTTTCTTTTTGTTCTCCACCTTCTTTCTTCTTCCTCGTCTTTCTTTTTTCTTCTTGTTCTCCTCCTTCTTTCTTCCTCATCATCTTTCTTTTTTCTTCTTCTTGTTCTCCACCTTCTTCTTCTTCTCCTCCTCCTTCTTCTGTCTTATTCTTCCTCACCTCCTTCTCCTTCTGGGTCCGAGCCACCCTCATGGGGGCGCCAGAGAGTCACATGGTGCGGTTTTTTTCTGCCCTGACGTGGTGCGGTATTAAATTTGAATTTGAACTCAGTATATAATCAGAACTCAGTATCACCCAAATTAAAACCTCTGAACTATTGTGAGTACCAAAAACTCACTGGTATCCAAAAAGAAAACAAGGCAGTATCTCAAAAGTTACCTTGGTTTTGATTTAATGGAAGCACAAGACAGTTTTTGTTCACATACACTGTGAGAATAGAAACAAAAACCTACAACTGCCGCTTATTTTTGCATGTAAATAATGTCATTATTCACTTTATAAAGCAGCTTTCAAAAGCACCATATAAATACAGCCCATTTACATTAGACATCCGTTGCATTTATAGATAAATAAGATATTAGATAATGCTAGTAATTTGTGGATTTTCTACATAATGTAAATAAAAGGCGTTTTTGTGCCATTACAGCATTTTGTGACATGAATTTGTTTTCTGAAGAAGGTAGAGTTTGCCTGTTTTTATTGTGTTTTTACTTTTATTTCAAAATCTAACAGTGAGCATTCATAACTTTTTAAAAATAGTGTTTAAACAAATAAAAATTTAAGGTGAATTTAAGGTGAAAGCTCACACACACATTAACAACTCGCCTGCTAAAAGCTAATCATGTGTTTCACATGTGCTCAGAATAGAACATTCAGTGTGAAACGTGTGTTTTTCTGAGTGAATGTGTTTCCATATGACACCTTGATAACAAATCGTTTTAACACACCCGCTGAGTTAAATCTATATTTATGTATAAATTCAAGTAATGTCGGTGTGTCTATTAATCACATAACTGTCCAACGAGTCTCTTCACTTTGGCTTTGAACTTGGTAGGTGTCGAGCACCAGTGTGTGCAGTGCTGACTTTGACATTGTTTGGATCAGAAATGCAGGACAAATCAGTAGAAATACAACAGATTTTTTGTGAACAGAGACTTCACCCTGAAATCCAGTCCTGCTTCACAGCACAGCTCAGAGGGAAGAGAGCAGCAGGTCAATGACGGTAGATTAAATTCAGTGCTGCTTGTGAACCAGGAGTTGAACCCACAACTCCAGTAAAGCCTATTATTGTGTCTTGCTCTGCTGCGGCCCACAGCAGACCCTCCATCGCAAGCTTAAACAGCTGCTTTATCCGGCTCAGGATTCGGCCCGAGCCTGAGCAGGAAGTAGAAACAGGTGAAATCATCCTGCAGTGGTGTTATACAGATGCAGGAGCTGCTGCTGTGCCTGTGAGTGTAAAAGAGTTGAAGTGAATTAGTCACTTGTTGTGACTCATCTAAAGAGAATGAGTCACTGGATACAGTCACCGGTTCACGTCTGCTCCCAACTCTCTCATCACTTCCTGCCTGTTTCCTCTTCTTCTCTCTTTAATCTTCCTCCATTTTTTCCTCACTTTCTCATACATTTCCTCCTTGTTGCTTAAGACGGTAGTACAGGTGTTTTAAAGTGTGGTTGTATGATACACTGGAAAAAGTAACACCATGGGGAAAAAAGCAAGATTTCAGCCCCTAAATTAAATACTTATCATTTTAAGTCTACTGTATCTTAAGAACAGGTTCATGTCTTTATCTCGCTGTTTGTAAACCACTCACATCTGCTGTGTGCTGTGATGTAAAATTAATGTTTTTCTCTATGGACTTTGGTGTGGGAGAGTGAGTGGTTTACAAACTTCACTTTCCTGTTGGAAAAGTCTGTCTAACAGTGAGATAATGCATTGTTGTTTGGTACAAAAAAATGTGAGAAAATCTTCATCAAACCTGGAACTGATGGTGATCTCAAACTGTCTTATTTTTTTCCAAAAACCAAAATGATTCAGTTTCAATGATTTCTTTGTTATATGGAGCAAAGAAACCAGAAAATATTAACTAAATATTTTTCAGCTTCTTAATATAAAATATTTAAGAAGCTGAAAAATCAAGGAAACTTGATTTATTTAATACAGAAAAAAACACTAAAAGTGATTAATCACTTGTAAAAATCTTGACTCTTCATAGCAAAAAGCAGTGAACGTCTCTGTCACTGTTAGACAGAATTTTCCAAGAGGAAACTGAAGTTTGTAAACCACTCACTCTCCCACACCAAAGTCCATAGAGAAAAACATTAATTTTACATCACAGCACACAGCAGATGTTGATCCACTGCTGCCTCTATTAATAAGTTCAAATATTATATTTTGTGATTTCAGCTTTTTAAAACCTTTGTTCAGATTTACCTCAGTGACACAAAGTGACCACACGAGGCAGCAGTGGACCAGCAGCTCCTGTGTCCCTGTGAGCTAAAATCACTGGTTTTCTCTATGGACTTTGGTGTGGGAGAGTGAGTGGCTTACAAACTTCCTCTCGTGTGTCTCTCTGATCTTCTCCCCTCTTGTTTCCTTTCTCGTTCTCTCCTCAGTTGATGCCCAGAGAATGCATCAACTCCTTGTTTGATAACTTCACCTGGACAAAGATCTCAGGATCTCCTCTTCCCGTGGGTTTGGGCCGCTCTGCTGCCTGGATGCATCCTGACGTCAGTGTCTTCATCATCCTGCTGCTCTTCTTCATCATGAAGGTTAGTGGCTGCTGGTGCGTGACTGTTGAATGTGTGTGTGTGTGTGTGTGTGTGTGTTTGTCTAAGGTCAACAGCACTGAAAACCTTCCAGCACTTTTCTTCTGTTCTCCTAAATGACGTGTCCAGACTGAAGTAAATTGTGTATACAGAATGTTTTACTGTTTTATGGACCGTACCATTATCCCACTGCTAACAATTGATTATGGAGTTTAGCAGTAAAATAAAAAGCGAGGCATCATCCACATGTAGGTGGAACTCTGTAGGTGGAAATCACTTCCACCCTCTAAATTCTAAAAAAAAAATCTTAAAACAAAACAAACACCTACTGTTAAATGCAGTCAAGTCAATAGGTGGCAGTATGACCTCTACTGTAAATTCTTGCTGTCTTTGCGGTCGACAAACAGCACAAACCCGTGTGTGGGATTTAGTGGCAGCTAGAGGTGAACTTGCATATTGTAGCCAACTGAATGACTATTACCTAAAGCTGCAACAATTAGTTTACAAAAATCAGTAGTAAAATTTGTCGCCTACGGGTTTATTTGTCAGTAATTTCCATTTGCGTCATCACATGTGAAATTTGCAAAGCCCAAAACAACTAAATGTTGATTAAAAAGGTTTTAGACTCATCGCTTCAACAATCGATGACCAGTCGACTGTCAAAATAGTCATTAGTTGCAGCCCTAAAGCCGACTTCACACAACATGATTTTCAACCTCAAAATAATTTAACTAATCAGTACTTAATCAGTCTGTGACAAATGGAAACTACTCCAGAAATCAGAGACCGGGTCAGGTGACAGTGGCTGAAACCTGAACTGGAATCAAACAGCGATTCATCAGAGAAAAGAAGATAGAGATGATAAAAAGAGATTTTTTTTCAAAGAAAGTGTGAGACATGGATCACAGACTCTCGACCTGTGGAAAATGAAAGTGATCTAAATCAAATCAGATTTTACCCATCATCCCTCAGTCCAGACTGGCCCTTCAGTCTGTCGTCGTCTGCACAAAACAAGGCCGAGCTGTTTCTTCCTCCTGTTGGATGAAAAATCTGCAGCTTCACCAGAGCTCGGCTCGAGAACAGCAGAGAAGTGAGAAACAGTGAAAACTGACCACAAAACCTCACATCACACAATGTTCTGCTCGTGATTGCTGTTGTCGGCATGTTAACTGGTTCAGTGAAGAAGTCAGGACAGAACTTTTGTCTTTTCTGCAACAACAACCACCATTTCCTAACTCGATCCAGGTTTCATCCTGTGTTTTCAGGTAAACGGAACATTTTTAAGTCTAATAAACATTTCAAAACCCTTTTATAAATGAGTAAAAACAGTCAGTCACAGTTTATGAAATTTCTGAAAATAAACTGATTTAGAGCGGTGTTTGTTAAAACATTGTAATCTAAATGTACTTTTAAAATGAAATATGTTCCATTTATTTCCCTCACGTACAGCTCTGGAGGATTCCATGTGACTCAGCTTGTTTACTCCGCCATGTTGGCAGGAAAAAACGACATCAGTGCTGGTTTCAAGCTGTAAGAGTTCACTGTCACTTTAAATCCATCACAGAACCTGAGAGGCGGGCCCTTATACTGCCCCCTGGTGCTTTCCACGAGTATGGAAACATTATTCCCACATTAGGACATTTTCAACTTTCCCATGAACGTTCCCTCGTTGTTCTCCAGAGATCGCTTACACGTCACAATAAAAGCATGTAAATAAATAAACAAGATATTTAAGTTAATTAGCGGCAACAATGCTAAAGTTAGCATTATATTCACAGCTTCCCGGTCAGCAGTTAAGGGGAAACTTAACTCACAACATCCCCTCCCCCCTTCTGACTTTGTCAAGTAAAATAAATGTTTCATTAATATTGGTGTGTCAGAAAATACAGTAAGACTTTACGTAAGCGCACTTGAAATTAAGTAATAAGTGTAAAACTTGGCGATCATTTGAAGTTACATTTCTGTTCAGTTTCCCCTTAATGACTACTCCAGAGAACACTTACTCTTGGAAATGAAAGCACGCAAGACTTTATGTAAATGCACTTTAACATCAGTACTTGAAGATCATTTAAAGTTAAGTTTCTGTTCTACTACTCCAGATAACGCTTACGCATCGCAATAAAAGCACGTAAAAAAATCCAGATCCACAGCCTCCTAGTCGGGAAACTTAACCTACAAAATTTTGTCAAATAATAATAAATGTTTTATTAAAACAATGACAATATGTCACCAAACCAGCATTTTGACCCAGCCCTACTCTGTGGTGATGGTGGAAGTTGCACACATGTTGACGTGTCCATCTGCCGAGGTTCCCATGTTTATTTTCACTGCACACACACTGTTCCTGAGCGAACTGTGTCCCGGCCTCTTTACTCGCCTCTTTCTCAAGATTTGTGACACTGTGCGAGAAGCCTGTGTGCGCGTTTGATATTGTGTTACTGCACGGTTGTGTTTGACTGTCGGGATGAAAAGCCAGAAAACAGTGAGAGTCTTGTCATCGGAACAACGGCGGCAGCAGCAGCAGCAGCAGTGATGATGAGTTTTCATTATAACCCTCTCAAGCCATGATGACAAACCACGTACAGAATAATAATCTGCACTGTTTAAATTACAATGAACACAGCTCAGTGTGTGGCCACACACACACATGTTTGTGCTTCTATCATAGTGAGGACCCTCATAGACATCATACATTCTCTAACCCCTTACCCTAACCTTAACCCAAACCCATTTCTAACCCTAACCCTAAAACCAGGTCTTAACCCTGAAAAAGCCCTTTAAAGAAGTGAGGACCAGACAAAATGTCCTCACTTTGTCAAAATGTCTTCACTTAGTAGGGTTTATACGATTTTTGGTCCTCACTCTGCAGCAAGTACAAGAACACGCATTCTCGTCATTCCCTGGCTCTTTAACCCAAACCCATTTCTAACCCTAAAACCAGGTCTTAACCCCAAAAAAGCCCCTTTAAAGGTGTGGAAACCAGACAAAATGTCCTCACTCCCTATGGTTTATGTGGGTTCTGGTCCTCGCCAAGACCCATATACAAGAACACGCACTCGCACACACACTGCAGAGCTTGTACAAAGGTAATCATTATGGCTGATGAGCTGTCGACTGCCGAGAACAAAGCGTATTATCAGACGAGCCATTTCCAAGTCACATTCTGACACACACACAATCTGTTTGGAGACAAACAGAGCAGTGGAAGTGACATCTGGTGGAAGAGTTTGGTTTTTAATTAACAGTGTGGAGCTCCGCGTTGTACATGGAGTTTGTTATGGTGCATCTACTGCCTCGAGCTGCTGATTAAGTGCCTTGCTCAAGGACACCCAAGGTGATTGGGTTCCCTCCACTGCTGCACATCAAGTCTTGACCAAGTAGGATTTTTCTTTCTACAAGTGCAGAGATAGATTAGATAGCGTCAAAAGGGCGCAGGGATTTGACACAACTCCTGTTGCTATGCAACACACTGTCTTGGAAGTGATCTAATCAGTATTAGGAATCAGTAGCGTGCTGCAACAAAAAGAAGATATTTGGGGAGGAAAAAAGAAGGCAAGAAGGAAATAGATGAGCGGTTTCTGTCATTAGGTGACATTTTTGTTTTTAGATTAAATGTCAAGGTAAGACGCAGATGTTAGTGGCTTGATTTTTATGTGTGTTTGTATGAGGCACTGACACTTAAAGGTCATCTACGTAAACTTAGGAACATGTTCACGTCTTTATCTCACTGTTAGACAGACTTTTCCAACAGGAAACTCAAGTTTGTAAACCACTCACTCTCCCACACCAAAGTCCATAGAGAAAATCAGTGATTTTAGCTCACAGGGACACAGGAGCTGTTGGTCTACTGCTGCCTCGTGTGGTCACTTTGTGTCACTGAGGTAAATCTAAAAAAAGGATTTTGAATGCTGAATTGACAAAATAAGACATTAGAACTTGGTGATGGAGGCAGCAGTGGATCAACAACTCCTGTGTGCTGTGATGTAAAATCACTGATTTTCTCTATGGACTTTGGTGTGGCAGAGTGAGTGGTTTACAAACGTCTGTTTCCTGCTGGAAAAGTCTGTCTAACAGTGAGATAAAGACGTGAACATGTTCTTAAGATATAATAGACTTAAACCAACTTAGATTTTATTATGTTTATTGTGGTCTTGTGTTTTCAGAGTGGCGTGCTCACATGTCTCAGTGTTTTTAATGATGTCCTCAGGTCTTTGTTTTATGTTACAGTTTTGGATGTCAGCTGTGGCCACCACCATGCCTCTTCCCTCAGGAGCCTTCATGCCTGTCTTCATACTAGGTGAGCAAACACACCAGCAGCCTTCGGATTCTGCGTTCATACAGCATCATTAAAATATTCTCTAGAACCAAAACGCTAATTAAAAGATTTTCATTTAGTTACACTATGTTCCTGAAGTTTGGTTTTTGGTTTTTAAACCTCTCATCTTTTGCATTTGTGCTCATGTTTGTTTTGTGTTCATATTTAAAATATTCATCACAACAACTAGTAAACAACTTCTCATGAATTAATTCAACTCACGCATTTTCTCTGTCTGTGTGTTTGTTTGTGGTTTTAACGATGCTGTCCTTTTGCCCTTTGCCTGCTACTACTAAACATGACATACCAGCAAACTGTTTTGTTATTTAAATCATTTATTTAATGAGGGCGAGAAGTGTGGAATGCCTTTTAAAATTTGTCTAATTTTTAACACGTTTCCTGTTGTTTTTCCTGTCTTTAGAAAATCTGCTTTTGCAGTGTAGGGATAAATTTATAGCAACATTTTTGACACATATCATTTTCAATTCATAAACAAATAATTTCCAGGAGATTTAAAGTAAGTCAAACTTCATTTAACGCATTAATTATACACATAAATCTTAAATAAAGGTTTAGTGGAATTATACATATATGTTTGGGGTCCATTTGTGGCTCCTGACCCACGGATAGAGACTCAAACTGTTCCTGGAACTGTAAAAACCCTGTGAATATTTACGTTTCCTCAGTTAAAAGCATTTATCTCAGAGGCAGCTGTCGTTCACTCTGCCTGTCTCGTTGTGTAGGAGCTGCGTTCGGGAGGCTGGTGGGTGAGATCATGGCCACGCTGTTTCCTCACGGGATCGTGTTTGATGGCATCTTGTACCGCATCATCCCCGGAGGGTACGCAGTCATTGGTTAGTTTCCTTTCCTTCCCCCCCCCCCCCCCAAATCAACCATCACTTAAAATTATTTGATTTTACAGAATCATTTCCTTAAAACTTCACCGTGCTGCCGTCCACCTTCTCTCCTCTTCCTCCTCTTCATCAGAGTGTGTGGTCACTTCTACTCTGACAGATAAATGTCACAGTGCTTTCCCTTCTCACTTCTCTCCTCAGCCACTGACCCAGAAAACATGGCCTTTTCTCTACAAGCCTCTCATCCTTCCTTTCATCTTCATCCTCCTTGTTTCTCTCCTCCCCCCCTTAATTCAACTTCCTCCTGTGATCTTTCTTTCTCCAGTCGTTTCCTGTCACTTCACAGATGCTTTAACACTTTGACACATTTGTGCCTCTTTCTTCTGCTCTTCCTGCTCCTTCATTCATGTTTGATTCTCCTGCTTTCTTCGTTCTTTCTATGTCAGTTTTCATCTTCACTTCCTTTTTATATTCATCTTCAGTCTCCTGCTGTCTTTTTTTCTTTTTGTCTATTCACTTTTTATTTAATTTTAATGTCCCTGTCTCTTCTGTGGTTCTTGCTCAGTCTGTCCTCCATCCCATGTTTACATCACTTTGAAAGAGATAATTCAGGGTTTTTGATGTGTGGTTGTATGAAGCACGGACACATAGTCACTAAAAACATGGCTGCCAGCAAGGACAAAAAAAAATTACGTAACAGAATGCTCACCAAATCAAATTTGTACATCATTTTAAGTTTACAGTAGCTTAAGAACATGTTCACGTCTTTATCTCACTGTTAGACTTCTCCAACAGGAAAGTGAAGTTTGTAAACCACTCACTCTCCCACACCAAAGTCCATAGAGAAAATCAGTGATTTTACATCACAGCACACAGAAAGTGTTGATCCACTGCTGCCTCCATCACTAAGCTCAAATGTCTTATTTTGTAAATTCGGCATTTGAAATGCTTCTTTCAGATTTACCTCAGTGACACAAAGTGACCACACGAGGCAGCAGCAGACCAGCAGCTCCTGTGTCCCTGTGAGCTAAAATCACTGATTTTCTCTATGGACTTTGGTGTGGGATATCAATCCTCTCCTCATCCCTCCATCTTGTCTCCACCCACATGCTTCTCTCCCCTGTCCCTCATCCTCGCATCATCCCATCCCTTATCTGTGACAGGGGCGGCGGCGTTGACCGGCGCTGTAACTCACACGGTGTCGACGGCGGTTATTTGCTTTGAGCTGACTGGTCAGATCTCCCACATCCTGCCGATGATGGTGGCAGTAATCCTGGCCAACATGGTGGCCCAGGGCCTGCAGCCGTCTCTCTACGACTCCATCATCCAGGTCAAGAAGCTGCCGTACCTGCCCGAACTCGGCTTCGGACACATGAGGTGCGGGACGAATTTGCACGCTCCGAAGACGCTTCCCTCTGCTGTGCGCTTCATGGTTGCATTATTCTTTTCTCACAGTCAGTACAACATCTTCGTAGGCGACATCATGGTGAGGAAGGTGAATTTCATATCGTCCCAGTCGACGTACAGGGAAGTCAAACTCCTGCTGGACTCTTCCTCGCTCAAATCAATCCCACTGGTCGACTCCAAAGGTAGAAAATGTCACACCAGAGATTTTTCTGACTTTGCCTTTCTTGTTACCTTAAATGATATTTCCTTCTTCCGGCCTCCAGAGTCGATGATCCTGCTGGGCAGCATCGACAGGGTGGAGCTTCTGGCCCTCTGTGATTGGTGGTTGTCACCAGAGAGGAGGCTCCTCATGCAGGTGAGGAACACAGACCTGGTGTTAGTCTGATTTAAATATGATTGAACGTTTGAATGATTACAGTTATTTTTTTCATTTAGCATCATTCTCTGCTCTCTAACACGTGTACGACGACACAAGGCAGCATGTCGGTGAAGAATTGACTTTCAAAATGGCTGCTTACAGTACAATCTTTACAAAGTCATAAAAAGAAATGTAAAAGCTCAAACAATAAAGTTAAAAATCTGAGCAAACCTTAATTTAAACGTCCTCTGAAAAGTTTCCTGAAGGGATATTTGACACAAATAAGTGAGACGTTACTTATAAACCAGTGGAGTCGCCCCCTGATGGCCATTTAGGAGAACCGCACATTCTAATTCAGTTAAAGTAAATGTTTTCTTTGAGTTTAAATGCCTTATTTACAGGGTGTAATATGTTTTTCAAACAGCGTTGGGGAATAAAAGTATAAATAAAGCTCAGGTGTCGTCGTAGAAGTGAAGAGTGTTTGTTTTTCTGTGTTTTTTCTCGTGGGCGTGGATTCAGGAACAGAACCATAGTCGGAAACAAAGCTGGGAGTCTTTCGCCTTCATGGACGAGGAGGACGAGGACGACGCAGAGAAGGTGAGACTCTTTTAAACCACACCCTCTGTGTGTTTTTAACTTAATTTCGCCTCAACAGTCTGAGATGGATGATGTGTTTGACCGCAGTCTTATGTTTTTCCACTAGTGGTCGCCATCATTGTTGCTGCTGTGACTTTTCCCGTCTGCCTCAGCTTTAATAAGTTGCCTTTTATTTGCTTTATTTGCTTTTATGTAAATAGAATCCAATTTTTTTTATCACTTAATACCTTTTTAAAAGCATTTTTTCGGTGTGTTTTATTAGTTTTGTTGATTGTAATGTTGACATAGTTACACGCAGTTGTCGCCTGCAGGACAGTCCAGTTGTGGAGGAGAGAAACGGCCCGCTGCCTCCACCAAAACCTCAGGAGTCCTCATCAAACCACAACGATCCAGATCCTGGTGAGCCACACACACACACACACACGTTCTCAGTATAGACCTTAGTTTTGAATGTGGAAGTAACTCGGGGTCCGACCTTTGTGTGGCACTTCCAGTATTTGTTTCCTTCACGTACGGAATCTCTGAACAGACCCAGTTTGCTTTTTCAACAATGTTAGAAAAACACTCCTAACTATTATCGAACATCAGTGTAATATTTCTGAATTGGAGGACGAGATGAGGAAGTGACCTCATGTTAGGGCTGGACATTATATCAATATTATATCTATATATGGAGACAAGAGACAAGATTTGGTCTTGGATTTAGGATATCATCATATCATGATAAAGTCTGTGATGATTTTTCCTGGTTTTAAAGGTTTTGATAATCGTCATATTTAATATGTTAAACACATTTGTAAAGTACACAAAATATTCTATATATTAATAAAAAAAAACATATGTAATAAAAAGCCACTTATTTAAATAAAGTTTAATTATTTGTGTTATATCAGAACTTGACCAAGTGCATAGTCAATGTCATTGTTTCTGACAAAATGAAATTGTGAATCCGTCCACTTGTCTGATCTGATTGTGTGATTCTTCCTTAAAAAGATGCAACAATGATCGCACTCAGACAATTATAAATCTTATCATAATCTCACCGTCTGGCACGGTTTGATTTTTTTTGATCATCGCTTGTCGTCTGCGATTTTTCAGTTTCTTAATGTGAATATTTTCTGGTTTCTTTGCTCCGTAAAACAAAGAAAATCTTTTAAACTGAATCATTTTGGTTTGTGGACAAAAACATTTGAGAAACATCATCATTTCCATTTTTTATGAAACGCGGATCAACATTTTCTGACAACAAACTTATTGAGAAAGTAATCGACAGATTAAGTGATGATGAAAATAGGAAATATAGACACTTATGCCCAGGTTTTTCCAGTTTCCTGTGTCTGCATCATCTCCATGGCGTCCAGTTTATCGCACAAACACATGACACAGCAGAGGACAGTAACAGTTAGTGATTTTTCCTCCTCAGCTCTGTTACACTGGTGATTTAAATCCTTATGGGCCTCGTCATGTTGAAGCTGATTCCTTCAGACAAGTCCTGCTCGCCGGAACCATGCAGTCAGATTTTTTTTTTAATATTAATATTATCAGTTCTGTCTCCTCCTGCTTCTGGCTGGGGTGACTCAGCGTTTAGTCAGAGTCCAGATGGTGTCAGGAGATCGCCATGTTCTCGTCTACATCTTTACTTTTAACTGGAGCTGCTGAAAAAGAAATTCAAAAAACAAAACACTGGACTCTAATCAATGTATGCAAAAAAGAAATCTGAAATAAGAAACACCACAGCCGCTGTTCACTCATGTTGATGTCATTAAATAGATTTCATTTTAATAAGTAAAGGTTTATTAATGGTTTCCTATACATAGGTTGGGTATCATTATGATTTAAATGATAGTGCTACTTTTTTCGATACTGTTTATCGATTAGGGGCATTAATGTTACTCTTATTCTTTCTCTTAAGGAGAAAGAATTAAACAATATAAGTAACGAAGCAGCATTTTTTTTGTTTTTCTGTTTGTTATTACGAGAACTGAAACGGTGATATTTTAATGGAGTTATTTTGAAGTTTATTGTTAATAAAATAAAATATTTTTAATTTGGACAAAACAGTATCAGTGACAGTGACTATGTTAAAAGAAACATAGTGGGTCTACAGCATAAAGCTGCAAGTCACGTCCACAATACCATAATTAGAATGATAATTTAACTTACTGTCTGAAATTTAAAAATCATCATTTTTACTAATTTGGCTAAATGGACTCACCGTGTTTTGGACGTTAAACACGTTTGTGTCCAGGCAACAAGGGTCAAGGGTCACCGTTGTCGTCAAAAATAGTTATTAAAGTTTGTTTTGTTTAGAAAAAGTTGTTTTCGTTTATTGACCTCTTTGTCTCTACTTGTGTCACAGATAAAGGTCCTCTGCAGTCTGTGAGGAAGACGCTCAGGAATCTCTTCACCTCCGCCAAGAGACAGACAGACGGGCAGTCGCAGGTGTGTGTCTGTGTGCGTGTTACTGAGATGTTCCCTTATGAACAGAGCAGCAGAAATTTTGGATCATTTTTCTGCAGCACCAAACTAAACCTGGCTCTCACATCGTCACTGCGGGGAGTTTTATATTCAAAAACTGATATAAACTCCACTACTCATCATCCAATCTGAACCAAGAATGATTTTATAGATTATAGTCCTGTGCTGAAGATGTCTTTGTGGAAATATTCAACTTTAAAAAAGTCTGTCACCCTCTGCTGGTGACATGAAACAACATATTTGACAGTTTTGAACAAAGTCAATAAAAACACAGTGTACATTATTGACGAACTGTTACCAAGGCAACTCTGCAAAATCAAATGTTTTGCGAAAATGTTTAGATGGTGACACTCACGAAACTTGACACATTAGTCAACTAGAAGCACCCGGGGAGCACAGACCTCTGCCAAGCAAAGATAGAGAGTCCTTCAAACAATTCCTAGATCCAGATGACGGATCTGGATCAGCGCCAAAATCTAATTATCTGTTCCTTGTCCCATTACACACCTTTACTGAATGTTTCCTCAAAATCCATCCATAACTTTTTGAGTTATTTTGCTAACAGACAGACAGACAAACCAACTCTGGCAAAAAAACCATTAAATTGCCACAAGGTGGCAGGACATGCACATAAATGAATGTAGTGGTGCATGTTTGTCACGTGATAATGCTTCACAGTGAAAACATTTCTGTATCTAGAAAGCATTTTTGAATCAGCACCAAAATCTAATCATCTGTTCCCCGTCCCATTACGCAACTTTCCTGAAAGTTTCATCAAAATCTGTCGTTAAGTTTTTGAGTTATTTTGCAAACAGCCTGACAGACAGACCGATGCTAGCAAAACATAACTCTGTAAATGGCCAAATGCCTCCACAGCGCCCCCTAGAAAATAAAAAAAAAACATCTGCCTCTGGTTGTTTATCAGGATAAGAGCTAGAAAAAAGTCTCCTGGACCCATCACCTAAACCGAACAGGAAGGCGGCCATTTTTGATCAAGCAGCCATTTTGGGCCAGTTTAGGTGATTTTGCACATGTGGATTTAGAACCAATTCCTCCTCGAACAACCTCACATTTGTTCAGGTCACTCTGAACAAGATAGGGATTGAAAGTTAGCAAAAGCTTCACTTAATGTCACGCGGTTTTGGCACTAGGGGGCGTCGCACTTCAATTCTGATTGCTCGCATGAAACGCTTATTTAAATGTGCGTCCAAACTGGCTGTTATTGATGATTAGAGTGACCACAGCCCAACATACGTAACAGGGAGTCGGGGGCCTTTCACTGCTGCTTGTAGCCCCTGTTATTGTTTGTTTTTTTATCTTATTATTTCATTATTCTGCTTTCTGCTCAGGCAGATACACAGTGAATCTTATCATCCTCTTCCTCAAACTGTATGTAAATGTAGAAATCTGGAGGTGGAGTTTATTATTCAGCTCGGCGGTGAGCCCGGCGCACAGGGAAGCCAACACATGTCGTCTATTTATACAAGCTGGAATAAAAATACATTTAAAATAAAATAAAGTAAATAAATAAGGGTCGACAATGAGCTCACAGTTGTAAACTGGCAGGATTAGAATTAGATTTCACTGCTGCTGCTTCTGCCTCAGTGTGATTCTCTCTTATGGTTCTGGTTCTGGATTCGGTCCTGGTTATTGTTTTTCCAGCCTTGACTATCAAACACACACACAAACATGCTTGTCTTACTCTCTTTGTGAGGACAAAGAGGGTCTTAACCCGGAATTGAACCTCGTGGAGACCAGACAAAATGTCCGCACACAGATAGGTTTGGACGTGTTTTGGTCCCCACAAGGATAGAAAGACATGTGCACAAACACACAGAGGGAGACTGTAATCCAACTTGTCCATGTCTCTAATCTGACTGTGAATCAGGTGTGTGTGTGTGTGTGTGTCTGTGTGTGTTTTACCTGCTGAAACACACACACACACACATTATTTCAACCTCATATGACCTCTGATCCACCGGGTGTCTCGTTTGGTCAGTAGGGGACCGGTCACGTGACCAAAAAATCATAAATAATAGATAATAACATTTATGATGACATTTCACATACATAGTTCATAATCTGAACATATTTATGATGTAAAATTGAACCTATTTAAGAGGATTAATGGAGAAATAACTCATTATTAATGAAATTATGAGACCACAACATGTTGAGGACTTTAGAAAAGTCCATTATATACTATATGTTCTATATTTATGATTTATTTGAACTCTTTTTTACTTCATTTTAGGAGTATGTTATTCTGCCTTTTGGCTCCTTTACTGAATTTCTTATTTCTATCTTACTGCACCCATTATTTTATCATTCTAGTTTATCTTCTCTTCCATTGCTTATAGTACTTCTTTTATTTACATATTTTATTTATGGTTATGTACTGATTTCACCAATTTCATTTTATCTGCTATTTAAATTGTTTATTTTGCTGTTGTTAGTGTTTTAGTCTCCAGTGTTTTGCTCACTTCTCCACTTCCCCATTACTGTGTTAATACATAATACCAACCACATGTCGACTGACGTGGTCGAGATGAGAACTTTAAGCTGCGTTGTCCCGTATAAATAAGGTTTGATTGATTTACACATCTGGGAAACCCTAACCCTAACAGTGAATCAATTATTTAAAAATAAGAAATGGACGATTTAACGATGATGAAAATATTCATTAGCTGCTGTCTCACTTGTCTAACCTTGGATGTGTCTCTTTGTCCCTCAGGAGCCCTGTCCTCCTCCACTGTTGGACACAATGACACCAGAAGAGGTACAGTGATGATGATGATGATGATGATGATGATGAGGGATTTGCATGTTTTTTTTTTTACAGAGATTTCTTCTAACTTATTCAAATTCGAACAACTTCCTGTCTCGGGGAAATTCCTCATAGAAGCGGTTCATAGCACTTTCTGATCAAGCCTCTCAAAGTAAAGTAAGAAATATAAAAATAATCAGCATATTTCCTTCACAACAAGTTGTCCCAAGGCAGTAAAAACCATTATAATTTTAAATTTGTCTTTCTGCGATCCGATAATTGATGCAGATTTTTTAAAATTTTTACTCCATCGGATAAAACAGATGTTTAATGGTGACAACTAAAACAAAAAACTTCACTTACTGACCGATTCTAATGTTCTGTCTCTCCCATCTGCATTTTATTTCTGCACTGCAGTGCAGTATTTTCAGAAAAAAAAATGTATAAACTAAATATTAAATTAATGAAATAAGTGGCCGACTAATAAATGTTATCAGCAAATGTCGATTATTAACAATTGGCAGTTATCAGCCTGATTAATCGGTCTTGAAAACTGGTGTGTGATTCTTCTTTCCAAGTTAACACACATAATACGTTAATTTTATCTATTATATTCAACAATAATTGTGAATTTTCAGTCATAATTACAGTTATCTACAGTTTTTTAAAATTAGTTTTTGTTATTTATAGATTCAATTTGCAGCAAAAATATGTTTGTTTTTGGAAACTAATCGGGGAAAAAAAAACTACTTTTATTTTGAAAGGGTACAGTATCATTGACCGGCCTCTTCCTGACCAGATGACGTGTTCATTGGCCCCCAGGTCATTTAAGGTTGAGGCCCCTGCTCTTATACAAACACACTTATGGATAGTTGAGTCAACCTCGTGGCACTAAACTCTCTGTACAATGTCGCACACTGCACCTTTAAAGGTCTCCCCGTGTCAGCGTTAATAATCCGATTCCTTTCACGTTAAAACACACAAGCGTGTGCGTCACGTTCCAGGAGAAGGTTCAGAATCAGGTGAGTTTCTTTTAACTTCAGCTAAATGAACACGGCCAGAATTTTAAACACACAGAGAACAGCCTGTAAATCCACTTATTCACAGCAGACACAAACTCCAAGGGTCGGGTTGTACCAAATCTGGCCCTCAGAGGGGGGACCGAGTTTGTCTCAGCTGCCAAATGTCACCTTCATCTGGTCTGTATTTAAAAGTCTGCTTCTCAATCCGCACAGGAACCATAAAAACTCAACCTCCTGTGTTTAATAAACATGGAAAAGGGGTTTTTGTCCTCATGATTTGACCTCTGAGTGACCTTGTCTTTCATTGGCTGCCGCAGATCAAAGCGTGGGAAGAGGCCGAGATGGACAAACCGATGGAAATCGACGAGATACGAGTCGACCCTTCACCTTTCCAGCTGGTCGAGAGGACGTCGTTACATAAGGTACGTGACAAGGAGAGGCAAGGGTCGCAGGGGTCGCAGGGGTCACAGAGGTCAACAACAAGCGTCTTCACTGTGATTTATATTCTGTTAAACCAGGTGACGTGAGTGTCATTACCTAATTTATCCTGAGCATTTTATACACAATTTATGACATTTTAACTAAACATAAATTATATTGTTGTTATTATAAAATTAATACAAATACTAGGGCTGAATGATTTTGAATAAATATCTAATTATGATTATTTTGATTGAAATTGCAATATGATTGGTGATATCAGAGGGAGTGGTAATTTTGACATAATTATTCTCATTTTCATTTGAATAACATATTTAAATTGATTATTGTGTGATATTTGTGCAGATCTGTGATAAACAAAGATGTTTTCTTCAGTCTGTAGAATCTCGCGTGTGTAGGTCAGGACAATATTTAATCTAAAAATGAAAGAAATATACCATATTGTGATTTGTTCGGCCCTACTAAATACTAGTTTTACCTTTTGTTTTATACCTTATTCTTAGAAAAATAAAATACACACCTGTACAGTCATTTTTATATCTTTAACATTTTGGCACTCATTCTTAGCAGATGAATTTTATGTTATTCTCATTAAATAAAATAGTTAGTATAACAATTACACATATTTCTCTCAAGTTGCTAAAACATTATTTATTTATTTACCTTTTTCATGTGTTTAATATTTAATTTATACATTTTTTTGCTCCAAATAAATGAATAATATTTGGTTTGTGGACAAAACAAGACATTTGAGAACATCATCATTTCCAGGACAAACAAACGATTACTCCATTATTCAATTAATTATGAAAATAATCATCATTTGGAGCCCGAGTGTAGAGAATGTTGTCATTCACACATTTCATCCCTTTATGTCGTTCAGCAGGACGAGGGCGACCTTGACTCAGACAGGGATTTATTCAGTCGCTCGTTGAATAAACGAACAGGTTGATGCAGCAGCGTTTCATGTTTTTGAGTGAGAGCAGAGTTTTATTTACTGTCGTCTGTCGACAGATGCAGCAGCAGGTTTTCCTGTGTGCGTGGGAGTCGACAAAGCGTCTTCTGCTTATGTAAACATGAGTCAATATGAGCCAGAGTTTCTCTTTTTTACCGCTGAAATATGCAGTGTCATATAAAGTTAGTCACAGTCCATTTACATTCAGTGGAAACTGTGAGAGCAAACGCCGTCTTCATTTGTGCATTTTATGTCAAAACTTTCCAAAGTTGGTGTTTGCAAAATTCATATCAGTTTGAAATATCTGTTATTGCTCGCGGGTAAAAAATTTTTTTTAGGTTACATAACAATATCAAGTTGTTTTATTACTGAGCAGATGTTTGTTTCATTCCCATCGTTCACAGTCCACCTAGTAATTCTCACATCACATTATAATTAACATTGCAATATATAATAGAGGTCATAACAGGTCAGCAGTCGCTCCATAATGTAACTTTCCTGAATTATTCCTGTCCATTCTGTTAATGTTGGACGTTCCTTCTTAACCATTTCCACATTATAGATTTTTTTTTTTTTTTTACTGCTGACTAAAATATTTATAGCAGATATTTGTCCTGTTTTTCCTAATCGTGAAAATAAAATACTAAAATTTAGGTCAATATTTAGACCAATATTTAATCTGATCTCTGATCCCACTTCTCCCCAGAATGGGGTTACACTCCCAAACAAAATGTGAAAATGACCAGCAGATATATTAACCAGGGTTCCCATAGGGCCTTGAAAGCCTTGAAAGTTTGTGAATTTGAAAAAGCCCACAAAAGTCTTTGAAAATCATCCTAATAGGCCTGGGTCATTGAAAGTGCTTGAATTCTTTTGCAAGAAAGAAGCGGAGTAGATATTTAGGTAAATATCTCCCTTGGTCGTTGCGACGCCACCTACTGTTTCATGCCCTGCATTGCTTGATTGTACTGTACGTGGACTACTGGTGCTGTGGACACTGTCCACTGTCTCTGTCCACCATTGATGTGAGATTCCATGCAGAACAATGGGCGAGTAAAGTTAAGCGAGAGAGAGCAAATGACGTGATGTCTGGGAAATGAGAAATTCCAAGATAATCCAAGATAATCCCAAATGACTTGACCAAGGACAATCACTTGTCCAGATGCAGAGCGTCCTGCAAATCAATAAAAGTGGACATTGCCATGGACTGTTACAAGTTGTCGTCCCATTTTAAGTGTCAACACATTCAGTCCTTGAATTTGAGAGAATTGGTCCTGGAAAGAGAAGGTCCTCACCTTAACCTAACCCTAACCTCGGTCTAACTTTAAAACACCTTAAAATGGAGTCATTTACGTTATGGGGACTTGATTTTTGTCCCCATAAGGAAGACTAAATAATTTCCGGAATGTCTAGACAGGATCATTAAAGAGTTCTTGTTGTAACCCAATTTATTATCATATTTAACTGGATTTTAATATATTTAACCTGGATTTTATATCAACTTCTGTACTTATTTAATTTAAATGTATTTGTAAACCTAAGAGTTCACCTTTAAGGTCCTTTTACGAAAGTGTCTTTGGTTAAATTGCCATAAAATCTGAATAACTATGGGCAAATCTCTGCAATGATCCAAGCAATTTGTTAGAGGATCACTTTAAATGTCAATATATAAGTTTATTTTTTGTCCCCATAAGGAAGACAAGTCTTCACCTTAAAATGGAGTCATTTACGTCATGGGGACTTGATTTTTGTCCCCATAAGGAAGACAAGTCCCCATAATGTGAGTGTGGAGACAGATTTAGGTCCCCACAACATAAGGAAAACCAGCTACACACACACACACACAGAGGAAGAGCTGATGTAAAGTGCGAGCTCAGCCAGAATATTTTGTTCAAGGACATTGTCTTCCACCTGGACCGTCGGGGACGGTGATGTGCGTTCGTCTTGTGTGTCTGTGCGTCTAGACGCCGCTGACGGGGGGAAACACCGAGCTCCGTAAATCGTCTTAAAGTCACAGACGGGCTGTGAAAACGTCGCTCTGCTCCGAGGGGGCGCTTGTTTTGTCGTACTTTGGCGCGTGACCTTGTCCCTCTGTCTCCGCAGACTCACACCCTCTTCTCACTGCTGGGCCTCAGTCACGCGTATGTGACCAGCATCGGTAAACTGGTGGGCGTGGTGGCGCTCAAGGAGGTAAGAACCTGGATCCAGTCAAGGTCAGCCACAAACCCAATGCTGAAAAGTGCATTTAATCACATTACTATTGATCTGCATGTCCAAAAAAGAAGCAACTCTCCTTTTTGTAATGTCCTTAACTTTAGACTTTTGTTTGTCTTGACTTTGAAGGAAAGAAACACAAAACTATTTTGATGTTAATCCTGATTTATTTAGTCTCATAAAGCTTTTTGTTTGCATAATCAATACTGTTTTACTGTTTAATTTACTTAAGCTTTTGGGGATGTGTATCATTAGTAATTTACTGATAATGACATTGATACTGCTTATCAATTTGTATTATTTTGTACTGAGGAAATCTGGTGTTTTAGTGGATTATGCTGTGTTTTCATTAACTTCATCAAAGTCATCAAAGCAAATGCCATTATTACCAGATGGTTGGTAAATGTGAAAATGCTCGCAAACTTTGGTAGCATTCTTTTTAGTCCCAACTGTTTCTGAAACAAACATAGAACCTGTGAAATTATTCAAGAGACAGAAACATGGAAGTGATGCTAACGGCGCCTCAAGTTTTTAGCTATATACTTAACTTCAACAGTGTCAACGTTTATGTTGAATTTCTATCAGTGTCAGAGTCAGAAAGCTAACATCGCTAGCATATTTTTCTAATCCCAGCTGTTAAAGCAAAAGTTTGAATCACTGAAATTATGTAAGTGAAATGAAAAGAGATGATAATGGCGTCTTAAGTCCTTTAGCTACACATTTAACTATCAGTGTCAACATTTTCGAGTCGGGAATCTGCACTGAAGACGCTAGAGTTTGGCTAGCGGCACCAGAAACATTTACTCCATATGTTTGTTGTAGGAGTTGCTAGCGTTTTTGTGTTTACACACAACTACGCTGCTTTCTCACATAAACATTTTTTGTTTTTTCCTAATGCTAGTAAAGTCACAGCAAACGTTTGAGTGCTTTTCCACCATGACGGACAAGCTCCAAAACAATAACAACAACATACATACGTAAACACCGGACGTCATATCTTTGTCATTATTAGTAGATGATGAGGAAGTTTAAATTAGCAACCTTTGCTAGCATTTTCTTCCTCATCCCAACTGTTAAAGCAAAAGTTTGAATATGTATTAGAAAGGAAGTGATGCTAATGAAGGTTTTAGCTACACATTTGATTTCACATTTTGTTGAATTGTTATCAGAGTTAGGAGGCTATACCAAGGATGCTACAGCTCGGTTAGCAGCAGCTGTTCTTTTGGTTGCTAGCGCTACCCTTCTACATATGATATGATTTCCTGGTTTTTCACTTAAGTTGGCATAATCGGCCCAAACTTCTGAGCCGTTGTCCGCCATAACCGACAAGCGCTAAAACAGTGCAGCGCGGCACACCTAAACACCTGACATTGGTAGCTTTGTCATCATTAGCGGACGGTCGAGAATCAGAGAGTGCCAAGAGAGTTTGCTCGTATTTTCTGATTCTCTACCGTTTTAAAACGACGCAAGACGAAACAATATAAATATCGCTAGTGGCGCTAATTGATCAGACGCTCAGCGATACTTTGTTACTGACAGATGGAGCAGTTCTAGTTAAGCACAGGTACCAGGTCTTGATACCAATCTCAATCTTCTTCTCCACCTTCTTCAGTGGGGTTTAGCTTCAGCTTCCATCCCTGATGTAGCATTACTGCCCTCTACTGGAGTTAGAAAACATCTGCTCCACTCACTCTGTCAGATTCCCCTCTGTACCTCATCATGTCTTTCCTTTTTCCTTTTCTTGCACTCCACCCCTGACCTCCTCCTCCTCTTCCTCCTCCTCCTCCTCCTTCAGCTCCAGAAGGCCATCGAAGGCTCCACGCGCTCCGGCGTCTGCCTCCGCCCGCCTCTCGCCAGCTTTCGCGACATCAGCAACCACAAGTCTGTCTCTCAGCCTCCTCCCTCCTCCCCCCCCAGTCTTTCCCCTCCGACCTCTGCCTGCCCTCCCTCAGCTCCCGCCGGCCCTCAGCCTCCCTCCTCCCCTTCTTCCTCCTCCTCCTCCTCCTCCTCCTCGCCACCTCAGCACCACCTCCTCCCTCAGCAGAATGAGACGGAGGCGTGGCTGGGCGAGGTGGAGGAGGTGGAGGAGAGGAGCAGCGATGGCGTCTGCACCTGCGGCTCAAACTGCAGGAGCTGCAGCTCCAACAGTAACCTCACCCTCCCTCCTTCCTCCACCCCTCCCCCAGTGCCGTCCTCCTCCACTCCTCCCCCTTCTCCCTCCTCCTCCATCCCCCTCTCCACCCTCAGGCACCTACATGGACTCCTGCAGGGGGACGAAGACAGCGACGATGAGCCCATGGTTTAGTTTAGTCCAGATTTAAATGAGAGTGATTCTGTTTTTTATAACGAATATTTTGTAACGATTTGATTTTTTTTTTCTTTTTTCTTCTTCTTCTGTTCTTAATTTGTTGCTCTGGTCTTTGGACTCATTTACCTCGTTTTATCTCTCGGCTCATTTTCTCAGACCTCGGACTCCACCTTCACCTCTCTCTCTCTTTTCTTAACAAACTGTATCTTCATTTTTTAAAATTAATTTTCTTTCTGTTTCTTCCTTTTCTCTCACGTACAGTCTCAGAGGTTTGACGTATCCGGGCTGAGAATCGCATGTGATACAGTGATAATGTTATTGGACTATTTGCACATTTATAAATAAAACATCAGAGAAAAATAAAATAATAAATTATAAAATAGATAGAACCCATTATAAGCTTATTTTAAGACCTCATCTTTAATTGATAAAACACAATAACAAAGTAAATTATATATATATATATAATATATATATATATATATATTATGTAACATTATTACAAAAGGAAACCCACAAAAATTACAGAAATATTCATACACATATAACAAATATGTGTATGAATATTTAAATATTTCAACAGTTTTATCCACGAGAATTTCTTCTTTCTTTGTTGTGCTGACTTCCTACATTGGTGGTGCATCTTTTACCACAAGGTGGCAGCAGCAGCAGCCGGCATTCGGTCAGTGGACTGCATGTGTGTCGCCACATTGGATGACATTTACGAGGTTTTTTGAACGCATCTTGTAGCCACTCCTCTAAAATCAACACTGAGCGGTTCGTGTGTCAAATCGTTGTTTAGCTCGAAAAACCATAATTGTGTCTGTCTCAGAAAACAACGCAAATCTATTCCGAAATAAATGAAATGTAAAGAATTTTGTAAGAAGCTAACCAAGGTTCCCACAGGTCCTTGAAATCATTTTAATTTTTCAAGGCCTTTTAAAGTTTTTGACACCGGTCAGTGAATTTTTGTTGATATTTAGGTAAATGTCTCCCTTGTTTGTTACGACGTCACCTACTGTTTCATGGACGTAGACTAGGCCTACGCAGGACAAACATGGAGTCTTAATTACTGGTGGTGCTGTGGACGCTGTCCCTGTCTCTGTCTGCCGTTGATGTGAGACTCCATGCAGAACAATGAGCGAGTAAAGTTAAGCAGGAAAAAGCAAATGACATGATGTCATGATGAAATGAAAAAATTCCACGATAATCCCAAATGACAAAGACTGACTTGACCAAGATCCCAAGGACAATCACTTGTCCAGATACAGAGCGTCCTGCAAATCAATCAAAGTGGACGCCATGGACAAAGATGCTTTTACAAGTTGTCCTCCCATCTTGGTCCTTGAATTAGAGGGAACTGGTCCTGGAAAGTCTTTGAATAGTCCTTGAATTTGAAGTCCAATGTGTGGGAACCCTGATTACGTTCTTTTCACTGTCGTCCACCTTCATCCTGCTTCTTCTGCAGCCAGTTTCTTCACATTACACTCATTCCTCGTTAGCTGTTACCTGCAACTTCAGCAGTAAATTAGAATAATGTCACCGTAACACAACCAAACTCTCCAAATATTCAACATCTTTGAAGGAGACTTTGATGACGCAGGAATTTGTATTTTCCAGTTTCCCAAAGTAGAACATTGCCTGGACAAACTAACAGAAGTTCTGCTGATTGGCTGTTTGTGCTTCTTCATCAAATGAGAGGAGAAGCTATTGGTTTTTGATTTTTTTAAAACTGGCAGCAGCAGCAGATAATGACGCGGCTCAGTCGACTGAGGGCGATCAGCCAAAGCCTCACGGCGACCTCCAAACTGCCGTCTGACCTTGTGTCAGCTGATCTCATCGCCGCCAACGCGAACCGCAACGTTGGTGTCACTGTGAGGAAAAAACACTCAGCGTCAACACGTCGGTCGTCCTGGATGCAGACAAATAATCCTGTCAAATGTTAACTGAGCATTTTATTTTGAAAAGCTCGTCCCTACTGTTTACTGCTCGTTGAACCTCGCAGCTTTTCTTGACCTTTTGACCTTCATCCTCCTCTGGACTCAGGTGCTGTTTTTAAAAAAAGTCTTTAAAACTGCAGATTGAACAGGAAGTTTTTTTTGGTTTTACGTCTTTTTTGAATGAAAATGTGAGTCTCTTTCTTAAGGGGGGGGTTTGTTTGTTTGTTTGTGTTGAATGTTTTTATTTATTCATCTTTTAGTTGAGTCAAATGTTGCAGCAAAAACTGTATAAAACTGTGAACATTATAGGAAAATAAAGTTTTATTTAGTGAAATGTTGCTTTGGGGTTTATTGTTTTACTCCTGAGAAAGTTAGGAAATTTTGTTTTACAAATGAGGCAAAACTTTCAAACATTTTAAATCACCTTAGATGGAGGATAAAGAGGTTTTTTTATTCAGATAATGAATGTTTTTGTTTCAGTTTGAGATTTTACTGTTCAGTCCAAAACAACTTTGAGGCAAGTGGAAATAAAATCTTTTTTTTTTCTTTTTTCAGAGGAATAATTCTCTTTCCTTTCAGGGATTTGTGCAAAAGAAAAACCGTTTGTTTTGTAATACTGATGTTGGCCTGTTGGGGGTGCTGTGTAAACGCCGTCTCTCTCTAAAATGTGTGTTTTCTCAAATGGTTTGCAAAATTCCAAATATTTTAACTTGGGAAAATGAAATAGCAACTACGTTTTGTGTATTTCAACAGACCTGCTTAATCCCATCTACTCCAGTGTCTGCTAGATTAGATTACATTAATATAATCTAACAGAAAGAGGTTCAAGCACTTCAATTTAAATAAATGAGGTGAATTTGCACCACCTGGGGTGACAAGAATATCTAATCTACTCATGTTTTAAGATTAGATTTGGTTAAATTAGATTAAAATAGATCAGATTATGCTAATGCAAAAATGTAAAATTAAAATTTTAACTTGAAAGAATGATCAAAGATGTATATCACCCAGGGTAATCTCATTTTGTCCAGTCTTTCTGTTGGATTAATCCAACATAGAAACTCTGCTTCAAGCACTTCAGTTTACAAACAAATAAATCAGATGAATTTGCACCAGCTGGGATGACAAGAATTTTTTAAGATTAAAATTTTAACTTGAAATATTTGTGTCACCCAAGGTAATCTCATCTACTCCAGTCTTTGTATGAGATTAGATTAAATTAGACTGGTTTGATCTAATGCAAAAACATGTGGTTCAAATATTTCAACTCTAGGAAAAACAAAATTTAGAGATTTACATCACCTACTGTAGAGTGAGTGACTTTGACTTTAGCGTGAAAACTTGGGAATAAATCCGATCAATTGGTGTCCGTGTGGGCGGAGTCTGTGTCGGAACAGAACAGCACCAAGAAACATCTGTTTCCCAGAATATTTATATTTTACACACAGACAAAGCTACATTCATACAAACATACGTACAGTCTTACATTCATACAAATACATCAGCACTTTATGTTTTTTCCCTCTTTTATTATAAAAAGAAATTTGTTATGTTATTACTTTGTATACTGAGTTACACTGTTAGGGCTGGTCACTGTTGAAATGCATGCACTTTCTTTTTGGTTTTGTCCAGATCGTGAGTTTGCGAATGACTCCGAGTGCGGCGCACACACTCAGATTATCGGACTGGACCGGGATTACGGCGTCAGAGCGGCTCATCTTCATCTCAGGTAAACTGTCTGTCAAAGTGAAACACTCCTCCCATCAGATACATCGTCACATATGACACTCGCACACACTCGTAATTCTGCTGCTGCACTCGGCGTTATTTGCAAATACTGTTTGACCCAAGTCTGGTCGTGTTCGTGTTTGTTGTATTGCACAGAATTTTTAAAGGAGTAGTTCAGTTTGTTTTTTTTTGAAGTGTGGCTGTATGACGAACTTGCATCAGGAAACGTTTTGAGACAGAGCTTTACTGTACTGCCACTTTAAACCAGCACAAATCAGGAAAAAATGTCAGCTTCTTCCGAATATGTTCACATCTTTATCTCCTGTTAAAACTGAAGTTTGTATCCCACACCAAAGTCCATAGAGAAAATCAATGATTTTACAACACAGTATACAGGAACTGTTGATTCACTGATCCCTCCATCAGTAAGTTCAAATATCTTTTTTTTTTCTTTCTTTTTTTTCCCCCCAAAATTTGGGATTTGAAATTCTTCGTTCAGATTAACTTTAATGACACAAACTGACCACATGAGGCAGCAGTAGACCAGCAGCTTCTGTGAGCTAAAATCACAGATTATCTCTATGGACTTTGGTATGGGAGAGTGAAGACAACAATAGACTCGACTAATAAAATCTACTTCACTTTAAATGTCTATGATATTTTAAGAAAATGTTAGTGTTTTTATCTCACTGTTAGACAGACTTTTCCAACAGGAAAGTGAAGTTTGTAAACCACTCACTCTCCCACACCAAAGTCCATAGAGAAAATCAGTGATTTTTACATCACAGCACACAGGAGTTGTTGATCCACTGCTGCCTCCATCAGTAAGTTCAAATGTCTTATTTTGTCAATATAACATCCTTCGTTTATATTTAAGTCAGTGACACAAAGTGACCACACGAGGCAGCAGTGGATCAACAACTCCTGTGTCCCTGTGAGCTAAAATCACCGATTTCCTCTATGGACTTTGGTGTGGGAGAGTGAGTAGTTCACAAACCTCAGTTTCCTGTTGGAAAAGTCTAACAGTGAGATAAAGACGTGAACATGTTCTGAAGATATTGTAGACTTTTATCAGGTGAGTCTTTTTTTCCAGTGGCTTAAATCATTTTTTTCTGGCAGCCAATGGGCATCATTATCTCAGGATGTTTACTTTGTGTCAGTACCTCATACTGTATATCACACTATAAAACCTCTGAACTACTCCTTTAACTCGGCCCTTTCTTCTGCTTGTCCTACCTTCCTTTTTTTCATGAATTGCCCACAGTTCGGTCCAAGTTTTTACCATCATGTTGGTCCAAACTTTTATTGATCGTTTTTGTCCTCATTTGGTGTATTTTCAGTCGTCACTGAAGTCTGCGATTTCTTTAGTTCATCAATCACATACGTAATATTCCATGATTGATTTTTGGGGCTTCATGGCGTTGCAGTCTGTGAACGTTACTTCCCTCTGAAACGTCTTCTCCGTTTCCTCTCTCTCAGAGTTGGGTAAATAGCGGGGGAAGGGTTGGGATAATAGAGCGATTGATTATTGTAGTATTGATTTCCCGTTTTGTCGTCAGTTTGTTTGTGACCCCACAGTTCAGTTGGTCACGACAACGACCACGGCCGAGCCGTCCTCCGCCTCCTCGTCCTTCTCTTCCAGCGATTGGACGACGCAGGGCGAGGGCGCGACGTCAAACAGCGTCCTCTCTGCGATGGACTCGGCGCTCTGTCCTGGACTCGACCCTCTGGTCGCCGGGCCGTCCTCCCTCAGCGGGGACGGGGTGACGGAGCACGGCTCCGGCTCTAAGGTTAGCGTTACGTCTTCTACCTGTTCAGAATGAGATGTTTACAAACAATCGGGAAACTGCGGTTGTGCTGTGACACAGGTTAGTGAATTCAAACAAGTGTTACCATCTTGTTACAGTCATTTAAATCCATCAAAACAAAAAAGATTGTTCCAGAAACCAAATTCACCTCATTCCATAAAGAAGTTGGAAAAAAAACCTTGGACACACACGTACAGAATCTCAGGCTAGTCACCGTTAGCGTAGCAACATGTCTACGAATAAAAATGAAACGGTACAACTGATTTACTGTGAAACAAATATGACAGAATCAAATCAAATGAGAGTTCAGGGGACGTTCTGACCACAAATGGAACGTACCATTAGCCCCAGGCCAGAAATCATGGACTAAGAATCCGTTAACTACCCACCCAGTACAAGGGTTATATTCGGGCTGACAGTTTGGGTCTCAATTGGGTTTGTCCCACTTAGTACCCTTTCCAGGCTACTTGGGTACTGAGTGTGTACTGCGGCTGTGTTTCCAGCATGGTATGGTTCAGTTTGGAATGGTGAAGTTCTGGGTCAGGCTTGCGTTTCGAGTGCGTTTCAAACGTGACGTCCAGCAGCTCTTTTCTTCCTGCTCAGTTATTTTTGTTTCTCGTAACACGTATGAGAATAGGCTGTGGACGTTGAAGAAACACGGCTCAGAAGGGAGTGACCTTTTCCTCTCGCCAAAACATCTGACTGTCAGAGCCGTACCATTTTACTCTGGTACTCCAGGGGTTGCCAAAGAATGGGATGTTGGATCTGGCTAGTTTGGTATTATTCTTGAAAAGCCGTACCATATGGTACCAAGCCAAACCAAACCACACCATTGCACTCAGTAGATGCATGGTTTTAATACCCATATAGCCTAGAAAGAACACGGGTTGACAAACTCACTTGAGACCCACGTTGTCAGCCTGATTATAACCTTTTGGCACCCGTGTGAACATCATCCTGACCGGCAAACCCTTGACTCACCTTGGTCAGCTCCTCTTCCTCGTCTTCACGCTGCTCAGGAAAGTCTTCAGACTCGGGCTCGGGCTCCTCCCCGACCGTCTCCACCATTCCTCCGAGCATTTCAGCCATCTGTCCGCTCAGCTGCCCCGCGATCTCCACCTGCAACCACCAGCGTGCTGCCGTTATTAAACTGGAGCAAACGGGAGTCAGCGGGTTTACCCTTTTAAAACAGTCGCCCGCCGATGTCAGCACTGCAGCTCCAGGTTACCCTAGCAACGGAACACAAGCAGAATCTGAGCTGTGCTGACGTCGGCATGTGTCCCTGTGCAGGACGTCAGCGTGTCACAGACACAGACGCTGAATCCAAACACCCTGGGACGCAAACCCGTCCGCGTCACAGCATGCTACGCTGAAAACCAGGCAGATTCAAGAGACGTGTCCACAGTCAGGACTCGTCAGAGCCGCTGCAGGCTGTCATGCAGACTCGTGAAGGGGATCCATGCAGACTGACTTCCAGCCTGGCTCCTACCTTGCCGCCTTCCCTCGCATCCTTTTCCCATCATTCACTGCACTACAGACGTGCGTGCTACATACTCTCTGCTGACGTAAACAAAGCCCAGACCCAGGAGACAAAAAACAGACAGAGATGAATGTCAAGACAACAAAGCAGTAAAAGCCTGCTCCAGATGATCGTCAACATTTGAAGATGGAAAAGCGTGACATGCTGTGACGGCCGTGATGACGGTGTACTTCCACTCTCTGAACAACAATGACCAGAGGAGACATCTGTCCTCTCGTACACTTGTGACCTTGCCAACTGTCAGAGCTCTTTCTGTCAGATCACACTAAACATTCACGTCGTCCACAAACGCCACTTATATATCAGCAGGTGACAGTTGTTACCTGGTGAGCCTCAATCTGTGCGGCTCCCCACAGGTCGGCCAGGCGGGGGTGGGTGGGGGGTCCAAGGCTGTGGATGGTGCTGTTGGGAGTTGCTTGGAGGGAATGGGAGGCGCTGTGTAGCCTGTGCTCCATAGACTGAAGAAGGAAGAAAGAGACGTAATGAGGATTTACTGAAAAATAAACCCTATGTTCAGAAGTAGCCGAGGCGAGTGGGCGTGGTCTGGAGACAAAAAAAAAAAAAAAAAAAAAAAGAATTTTGCCACTTAACGACTTAAGACACTTAAGACTTAAAAATATACACAGGAGATGCTGGTCTACTGCTGCCTCGTGTGGTCACTTTGTGTCACTGAAGTATATTTAAATTAATTATTTCAAACACTGAATTTTACAAAATAAGACATTTGAACTTAGTGATGGAGGCAGCAGTGGATCAACAGCTCCTGTGTCCCTGTGAGCTAAAATCACTGATTTTCTCTATGGACTTTGGTGTGGGAGAGTGAGTGGTTTACAAACTTCAGTTTTCTATTGGAAAAGTCTGTCTAACAGTGAGATATAGGCGTAAACATATTTAGATACCATACCACTCTGAAAGTGATATAGATTTTATTGGGCGAGTCTTTTGTTAAAAATGTTTTTTCTGCATTCTCCCACACCAAAGTCCATAGAGAAAACCAGTGATTTTAGCTCACAGGGACACAGGAGCTGCTGGTCTACTGCTGCCTCGTGTGGTCACTTTGTGTCACTGAGGTTAATCTGAACAAAGGATTTCGAACACTAAAGTCACAAAATAAGACATTTGAACTTAGTGATGGAAGAAAATACTGATCAATGTAACATAAATATGTGAACACATTGTTAAAACAGCAAAAACTTAAAAGATAATGTCAATTGTATGAGGTGAGCCTTTAGTTAAGTGGCTAAAATGTATTTATTTGTATGTTTGCCCTGTCGACTCTAACTAAACCATTGTTATATTTGTGCATTTTTGTGTTTTTTTTTTTGACAAACAACGACCGACTCCCACAGCTGCTGACATTTTGAAAAAGCCACACTGTGCAGCAACAAATGTTAAATGTTTGACTCTTTGAGTCTTTGCCAAATGTTCTTTTCTGCTTTTAAGTCAATAAAAACGGTCTGCATTAAACCTGCTCCGTCTGTTTTAGAGACGAGTTCCAGACGGTGCTGTAGGAAACGTCTCATTGACTGATGCTCGGGTAAGTGACTGCTTTTTCCCAAAAAAAAATTGAATAAAATAATGTAAATGTACTGTAATATATTCACTGGACTCCTTCACGGGGAAAAAAGAAATCCCACTGAAGACCCTGCAGCATAATGGGAACAAGCTCATTGCCATGATGGTCTTGGATCAGTGAACTTTCTCTGAGACGCCGTCTCTGACCTTTTTCCAGTTATTATTTCTCAGCTCTCACTGATTTAATAAGCTGTGAGAATGTTCCAGCGTGAGAGGGAGGAAAAAAAAAATCACAGTTGTTCATGACTCACTTCATTAACAGAAAAGCTCCAGCTCAAAGTCAACAGCAACACATGGCACACACACAGTCGCTCTGCTCTCTCACAAACACCAATATCTTCATCTTATCTCACGGTTTTTCAATTTTGGAACGGCTGAAAATTCCTGCTGTTCATGTTTTTTTGTACTTGATCCCACAATAGAGATAGATTAGTGTTCCAACACCTCAAAAACTAACTAACTAAGACAAATAATCTTGTCTTTATAAGATTTTACCCAGTCACTGTCACAAATTGATGTGTGTGCAAATATAATAAAATGCAGCTAAATTTAAGTCAACATTTCTTAAATGACAGCATTTCTTTTTTGTCTCATTTTTGTCCTGTTCGTCCTCATTTTAAGGAACATCACAGTCTGAAAGTAGCTGCAGATTTACAAAAAAATTATAATAATTTAGAATATTTGGTTTACTTCTACTGGGCCTGTTTTTGCAGTAAGATCCGCTGAATTGACTAATGGGCAAAGAAAATCTTTCACATTCACAAAATAAAATTTACTCTGGTCATTTTCCTTGTGAGAAAATTCACCAGTAAACATTTTCCTGAGTATTTAATGGCCTCAATCATTACTTTTCAGTTCTCCTTAAATAGAAAATGGTGTCCATTTGTACATTATAGACCCATTTAGACTCAAATGGACCATTAATGGTTCTTTTCCATTATACAGTTCCTCAACTCTACTCAGTTTAGTATCAGACATGTCGTTTTCCATGACTTCATAGTTCCTCCTCAACGTGGGCGTGGTCGTCATAGAAACAGCCGTGACGACGCAAACACGTGACGTCAAAGCAGTTGTTTTCTTTGCAGTGAATCGTTTTCCTCAGTTTTCTAAACAGATGAGTTCACTGAATGCCCAAAGTGTAGTAAAAAAAGGCAACTGGACTTAGTTGAAATTCTTGAAGACGTGGTCTAAGACACCAGCTCTCAGCCACCTACAGTGCTGTTCTGGACTCCCTCCCCAGGAGGATTCACACACATTCACACCTGAGGTCAAATACAATACACCAGACTCCTCTGTTAAATATGGACATTTTACAAATGTCCTGGTTAAATGTTGCAGATTAACGCATGTTGTCAGGATTTTCAAGTCTTTTTAACTCATCTACAGTTCAACATCGTTCGCTTTGATTCTTGTGTCGGACTTTGTCGCGCTCGTGACTCTTCCAGTGACGACGCTCTCTGACCAATCAGTGGCCGGCAGTCTGTCCACGTCACATTTAACCCTGGAACCTCGACAGAGCAGGGACTAAAAAAACAAGCTTGTACTAGGTTCTAGTAGAGCTGAGCCGTGCTGGAACTATGTAGTGGAAAAGCAGAAAGCAGGAGAAGCTTCATGAGGGTCAGTCAGGTCAAACGGTTCTGAGTGAGTTAGGAACAGAAGGAAAACTTTAAAAAAGGAAGATTTTGGTGGTAACTTTCAAATTGTTCTTATTCAGTGTAATGCTCTGCTGCCCCCTATAGGTTCAAAAAAGGATGGTGCCCACAAATTTTCCAGCTTCTGCAATCATTGTTGCTCTTCTCTACGCAGATGATACGCTTCTTTTCATAATCATTCTACAATGATTAAAAGTTTCAGAAGAGACCAATTTAAATCATCTGCTGATCATTTTTTTAAAATATTGCAACTACTATATGTCATGGAAATGTAAATGTATTGTTTTTTTTTCATACTGCTCTTGTATAAGTGATGGTTGACAATATATAAACCCTCTCATCCAAATATGGTCTCCTCTGGTTTAAAAACAAAACAAGACATAAAAGGTGACGTCACAGCGGGATGAGATTGTTGCTAAACTCTAACCTTATAATCCAGAAATGCTGAATGTGACACTGTGGTTGGTATTGTGACTCAGTCCCAGTAAATGACTGGGTGAAGTTCTGACCTGTTGTTGTTGGTACTGCAGGATCTGCTGCTGGTAGTGGTGAAGCTGCTGGAGCTGTTGGAGTTGACTCTGCTGCTGCAGCGTGAGCTGAGCCTGGTGCTGCTGAAGGTAACTACCCACCGTGCCCTCGTAGCCGTCGCCGGGGGTCCCACCCACGCCGTTGCTGCCGCCTGAAGTTCATTTAAAACGCGTTACAAACACGCCCTCTAGTGGGCAGAGACTATGAAAGAGAGAGAGAGGATGCGTAACGCTCACCAGCAGCCATGATGTAGGAGCCTGCAGCAGGTGAAGCCATGCCCGACGGCTGACTCGTGATCGGGTCCCACGCGTCCGAGGACGACAGGCAGTACAAGCCCTGTGAGACGTACGTGTGAGGCCAGACGTCGGCGGAGGAGTGGTGGAGAATCTGGTCTGTGACGCAGAAGACAAAGACCAGGGGGAGGAGCAAACGTTAGAACCTGGACCTGAACCTTCATCCCTCCAGACTCTCTTCCACCGGTCTCCTACTTTCACCAAAGGTGATGTCGAGAACTGCTCATTATTTAGTGGATGTAGAAAAAAAGTATTTGGCAGTCAGTCTGTTGGTGGATATGTAGAATAGCTCATTATTTGGCAGCCAGTCTGTTGGTGGATATGTAGAATAGCTCATTATTTGGCAGTCAGTCTGTTGGTGGATGTAGAAAACTGCTCATTATTTGGCAGTCAGTCTGTTGGTGGATGTAAATAATACCTCATTATTTGTCAGTCAGTCTGTTGGTGGATATGTAGAATAGCTCATTATTTGGCAGTCAGTCTGTTGGGGAATATGTAGAATAGCTCATTATTTGGCAATCAGTCTGTTGGGGAATATGTAGAATAGCTCATTGTTTGGCAGTAAATTCATCGGTGGATGCCCAGAATAGCTCATTATTTGGCAGTCAGTCTGTTGGTGGATGTAGAAAACTGCTCATTATTTGGCAGTCAGTCTGTTGGTGGATGTAAATAATACCTCATTATTTGTCAGTCAGTCTGTTGGTGGACATGTAGAATAGCTCATTATTTGGCAGTCAGTCTGTTGGTGGATATGTAGAATAGCTCATTATTTGGCAGTCAGTCTGTTGGTGAATGTAGAGAATACCTCATTATTTGGCAGTCAGTCTGTTGGTGAATATGTAGAATAGCTCATTATTTGGCAGTCAGTCTGTTGGGGAATATGTAGAATAGCTCATTATTTGGCAGTCAATCTGTTGGTGGATGTAGAGAATACCTCATTACTTGGAAGTCAGTCTGTTGGTGGATGTAGAAAACTGCTCATTATTTGGCAGTCAGTCTGTTGGTGGATGTAAATAATACCTCATTATTTGGCAGTCAGTCTGTTGGGGAATATGTAGAATAGCTCATTATTTGGCAGTCAGTCTGTTGGGGAATATGTAGAATAGCTCATTGTTTGGCAGTAAATTCATCGGTGGATGCCCAGAACAGCTCATTATTTAGCAGTCAGGTCAGTAGGTGGGTGTGTAGAATAGCGCATTGGAGCTAATAGGAGTAAACATTTTTCTTTTTGCGTCACAGTGAAGACTAAAAAAACTTTAACAAACTGGTTTGCAGTCTGAAGTAACAATTTACTGAATAGCCACCAGGAGGCGACTCCACTTTGAAAAGCTAATATGTCCAGATAAGAAATGGTTGTGATATGATCAGAGTCTGCAGTTTGAAGATAAGTTATTTATGTCATTTAACAGATTTGCTTAGATTTAGCTTGTTAGTGTCTGTTAGCATGACTTGGGACTACTGCGTATGTTGTGTGTGTGTGTGTGTTTGCTTTAAAAACGTAACATTCTCTTTGGGGGGTGAGGTCTGAAAAATGTGCTAAACTTGGCAACACAGATGTGTGTGTGTGTGTGGGCAGGTTTGTTCAGACAGAGAAGACACTGCAACAGACTGTAATAACCAATAAGAACGTGATTATCTGCAGTCCTGTGAAAAAGAAACATCCTCTCAGTCATGACGCTCATATAAGGCTTTTTAATCATTGTGTAGCTTGAGTTGTGTACAGTGTGTGTGTGTGTGTGTGTGTTTGTGTGTGTGTGTGCTGCACGCTTGACAAAGCACAGCACACGGCCCATATGGTGTCGTTAATGAGAGCAGGGATAAGTCCTTGTGCTCACCTACACCGTCCCTCTGGGTTTTCAGGGCTGTATAAGCAGTGAGAACTAAACAAGAAAGTGTTTACAGAGGCACTTTCTGTGTTACACCAAAGTCTGTGTCTCAACTCACTGCTGCCGCCAGAAATAGACAAACTTACTTTAGTTTTTATGAGGAGGAAACAAAGACACAGGAGTTTAGTCTACGACGTCTTCAGAACATGTTCACGTCTTTATCTCACTGTTGGACAGACTTTTCCAACAGGAAACTGAAGTTTGTAAACCACTCACAAGTCCATAGAGAAAATCAGTGATTTTACATCACAGCATACAGGAGTTGTTGATCCACTGCTGCCTCCATCAGTAACTTCAAATGTCTTATTTTGTGAATTTGGCATTTAAAATATTTAATTTAGACTTAACTTAGTGACACAAAGTGACCACACGAGGCAGCAGTAGACCAGCAGCTCCTGTGTCCCTGTGAGCTAAAATCACTGATTTTCTCTATGGAATTTGGAATGGTGTTTTTGGAAACACATTTGAAACACTTACAGATTTTAGCCACTTAACAAAAGAACTCAGCTAATAAAATCTATGTCAGTTTACATCTACGATTTCTTCAGTATATGTTCATGTCTTTATCTCACTGTTGGACAGACTTTTCCAACAGGAAACTGAAGTTTGTAAACCACTCACTCTCCCACACCAAAGTCCATAGAGAAAATCAGTGATTTTAGCTCACAGGGACACAGGAGCTGCTGATCCACTGCTGCCTCGTGTGGTCACTTTGTGTCACTGATTTAAATATAAATGAAGGACAAAATAAGACATTAGAACTTACTGATATTCTTAAGATATCATAGACCAAAGTCTGTTTTTCTTTGTCTCCCAGGCTGGTGCTCAGCAGCAGGGGGCGCTCACAGCACAGTTGGCATTCAAACTCCAGACTAACCTCTTACAACAACACTTAAAAACCCTTAGTTTTCTTTTTTTTATTGTTTTATTTATTTATTTATTTATTTTTTTAGTTGTCCTGCAGCAGTAACACCAGCTGAGCTCCAAAAATCCTCGACAGAAAAACTGACGTCAACAGTGCGATGACAGTGAAACAGATGTTGATGTTGGAGTAACTGTTGGTTTCTGTTCTCGATTCACTCGACTGACATAGAAACCTGGAAATTCATCTGCAACGGCCCTTTAAATTTGCCGTACCTCTGCTGGTGATGCTCTCCTGGTTGACCTCGCTCAGGTGAGCGACGCTGCCCTGGTTGGAGTTGGCTCCCATACTCTCACCGTCCATCGAGTTCCAGCCAAACAGAGTCGCTTCAGAGATGGCAAACTGCTGCATGATGCCTGAGGAAGACGAGGAGGAGGAGCGACACTGGTGTTATCAACAGCAGCCACTACACTGGTGTGGTCTACAGTATATCCAGGTATCCTCTGACCCTAATCCTCCACTACAAAATCATCAGGATTTTCCCTTTAACCACTTAAAAATGTAGTTCATTTATATTAACACTGTTTTTTGACAGAACTTGCACTCAAGTGATTTGTTTTAGCAAAATAAAACGTGAGAACGTTGATCACTTTCAATAGAAAACTAGTTAAATATGATGAAATGAGTTGAATATAATATTTAAATATGATAAAATTCGTCATGTTTGCTCTGTTTTTAAAGTTAATTGTGATGGTGGCCTGAAATATCTTTACTAGTACTGCGCGCTAATGCATCACAGTTATAAACACAGTATTAAGGTGAAATGAAACGGAAACAATCAACACTTTATGAGTGTTTTCAACAGCCTGTTCCTGAATCTAAAGACAATGAGTCGGCAGAAAAGAGAAAAAAAAAAGCTGCTGCAGCTACAAGACCTTAGCCTGATGCTAACTTTTACTCCCACTGCTAATTAAAAGTTTCACACTCTTAATCTTAATGCCTGTAGATTATACTAGAACATCTTTTTTGAAAAAAAAAAACATATTTTAAATAATTCGTGGGCATTTTTATTCAGAATATTGGCTAAAATCATCACCACAATTCAGTAAAATCACTAAAGGCGTCACTTATCTCAATGTTGTAAAGAAAAACAAACGTTTTCCAAATTTTTGCTACTTTCTATTCAGAATATTAGCTAAAATCAAAATTATAATACAGTAGCTAAAGACGCTATTTATGTAAATTGTACTGCAACACCTATTTTGTGGAAAAAAACGCATTTTTCATAATTCTTGTCTATTTCTTTTCAGAATTTTAACTAAAATCATTACAATGTTGTGGTCTATAAAATCACAATAGACATCACTTATTTCCTGTACATCATACTACAACATCTATTTGGAAAAAAGAACATACTTTTTCTATAATTTCTGGGAAATGTTTAGCTAAAATAATCACTATAACACAGTGTATGGTCTATAAAATCACTAAAGACGTCATTTATCTCCTGTAGATGATACTACAACACTTATTTTGGAAAAAAATACATACTGTTTCATATTTCTGGGAATTTTTGTGGGAGTGAAAAAGTAAGATTTTTCCAAAATAGGTCTTAAAGTATAATCTACAGATTTGAAAACAAGGCTGTAGCTGATTGTTTACTTTACTTTGGTATGAAAAATCCCCCACTTTTACCACAACAGCAACAAAAACACATGTTATTAGTGATATTTTTCCACAAATGTCAACTCACGTTCAAACCTGGAATACTGGAAGTCTTAACTAAAACCCTTCTGTTTCTTCACTCGCTCACGTTCAGATACGCAGGAAACAATCTGTGTCTCTGCAAATGACTGTGACGTGTGATCCAGTCAACACTAAGAGTCGGAGTCATTTATTCTCCAAAGACCAAAGGCTGAGACTCAGGACAGCGTGTCAACAATATCTGTTTCCGATATGGAGCGTGAGACAAACCACGGGGACAACAAACACTCGCTGAAGGTAATTAGAGACAAAAACAAACACGGCGAAACAAGAGCTATTTACATAAACAGTGTTCCGGACAATAATTATCAATGTGAGTTTGAAGGAGCAGATGAGACGAGGACCAATTAGATTTGACAAACGTCAGCAAAAACAAGTCGGCGCTGACGACGACGACCATCATAAGAGCAGATGCTTAATAAGATCCCTGTTTATTAGCTCATATTTTCTCAGACTCGTTTGAAGTTCAAGCGTTTCCTCGTCGCCAGAGTAAATTTAGATGTGAGAGATTTTTCCCTCTCTCCTGAAAATGAAGGGTTTTTTTTCCACGCGTTTCCTCTGAAATGTTGTGTAATCATTGCCAAAGAAAGAAATGTCCCGAAAACACGACAGCAGATTTCTGCCAACCAGACAACATGCAAACGAACTGGTACATTTCACGATATAATGTGATCATTTAGTTTCTATATTTCACACAATTGTGACTTTTATTTGCAGCGAAACGCTAACATGAACAAGTTTTCACAGTAGTTCATGTTCGATGACTTTAACCTTGATTCCATCAAAATTTATCACAAATTTCAACCAAATTATTAAAAAAAAAAAAAGATTCAGTTAGAATTAAAAAAAAGGAAGTATTCTGACTTTTTTAGGTAAAAAAAAAAACCCAAAAAACTAAACAACTTCCCAGAATTTCATTTTTTGTTTTTTACTTCCTTGTAAATCTATTTTTTTACAGTGTATGAGTGTAATTGGGACATGTGACTTTCTTTTCTTTCTCGTTTCACCTGCAGCAAAGCGAGCCTCCTTCTCGCCGTCACTCAAGTCGCTGTAAGCGTCGTTCTCCAGCCTCCTCTCCTTTTCCCGCTGCAGATTGGTATGTCCCGCCCCCCGCAGCGGCCCCGCAGATGGTTTGCCCCAACTCTGCCACTCGATCATGTGAGCGACGCGGCCCTGGGCCATGGCCGTGGGTTTGGTCACTTTGTCCTTCATGGAGCGAGTCACACCTGCAACAGGTGGGTGGGGGGGGTGAGGGGGAGGGGCAAACCGACCACACACACATTCACACCAGACACACACACACACACACACACACACACACTGTCAAAACTACTTCTGACCTCAGCAGGTGACCACACCTCCATCTGAGGCTCAGGGAGGGGGAGAGGATGTTGAATGATGATGAAAGTGTGTCATGTGACGGAAAAAAAAACGTTCAATAGATGAAACTATCGGATGACTGATTAGTTAATCAATGAGTTAGTGTTCTGTGATTGGTTAGACTGAGTCTGAACCTCAGTTTAAAACATGAATGATGGACTTTGTCTCCGTCTCTCTAAAGTGAAGTCAACATGCAACAGTCTGACTCCTGTAATTCTCCTTAACAACCATCAGGGGGCGACTCCTCGACAGTGTCTATAATTAAGTGATCAGCTGTTCTTCAGTAGAACATGTCATCCATTTTGTAAATTAAGTATTAAAATGACAAACTACAAATCAACAAAATGGCTGCTTGGGTGACGTCACTGTACGTTAAAAACTGGTTTGAATGTTTATTTTAGATTGACGCTTCAGGAGCAGCATCAGAGACTCGGCTAATAAAAGCTACGTCAGTTTAAGTCTACAACACATTCAGAACATGTTCACGTCTTTATCTCACTGTTAGACTTTTCCAACCAGAAACTCAAGTTTGTAAACCACTCACTCTCCCACACCAAAGTGCATAGAGAAAATCAGTGATTTTAGCTCACAGGGACACAGGAGCTGCTGGTCTACTGCTGCCTCGTGTGGTCACTTTGTGTCACTGACTTAAATCTGAACAAAGTATTTTAAATGCCGAAATCACAAAATAAGACATTAGAACTTAGTGATGGAGGCAGCAGTGGATCAACAACTCCTGTGTGCTGTGATGTAAAATCACTGATTTTCTCTATGGACTTTGGTGTGGGGGAGTGAGTGGTTTACAAACTTCAGTTTCCTGTTAAAAAAAAGTCTGTCTAACAGTGAGATAATGCATTGATGTTTGGTACAAAAAATGTCAGAAAATCTTTATCAAACCTGCAACTGATTATGATCTCAAACTGTCTTATTTTTCCCATAAACCAAAATGGTTCAGTTTCAATGATTTCTTTATGTGGAGCAAAGAAACCAGAAAATATCAACGTTTAAGAAGCTGAAAAATCAAAGAAACTTGATTTAATTAATGCAGAGGAAACACTAAAACTGAATAATCACTCTTCATAGCAAAGAGCAGTGAACGTCTCTGTGGTTTAATCAAATAAAAGTTGTAAGGTGGTAAAATAGACTTTGAGCAAACCTGTGTTTATGTGACAGGACGTGACCATACTTAGCCTTATTTATTGAATTAACTTAAAGCCATTCATCATCTGCTAATAAACAGAAGAGATTAGATTCATTAGATTTTAAAAACATGATTACAACCTGAGTTCCTCAGACTTGGAGAAGCAAAAGAAAAATTAATCACTGTGTGTAAACAGAGAAAGATCCAGCGGCAAATCTCTGCCCAGCAGGGCCGGCCCAAGCCTTTATGGGGCCCTAAGCAAAATTTAATTTTGAGGGCCCCATTACCTACCTACCCACTACTGCCTGTGTGCACTTTCATATTCAATGTGAAGCAGGAAGTGTGGTGACAGTGAACTGAAAAATCACAAAATACAACAGCAGACATGGCATTTTAGTAAACCAGTTTCGTAAATTTGGTTTTTAAAACTTTAATTTACAATATTAACTTATGTTAAACTCTAGCTAGAAATGTATCTAAAGAGATCTAGATTTATGGTAAAATGTTTTTTTCTTCCCACACACTATTGGGGCCACAAGTTGTTCACGTGTGCCTCGGGTCGACTCTGCTGCCCAATTAAGATGCAAAAACGAGATTTAAACTAGAGACGTGTTCACAGAGCCACACGCAGGCTCAAATTCAGAGGGATGGAGGTTTGGAGATACAGAGATAAAAATAGAAACTGATTTTCCCCGAAGACAAAGAAAGACAATTTAATTTGCAAAGCAAACACAGCTGAGTCTAATTGCAGATGAAGTATACGGGACTGCGGAGAACGAGCATGAGGGAGAGTTTTCAAATCCGAGACATGAAACCAACAGATTTGTTTCACGTGCAAAAACCACACAAAACAAGAAATGGCATCTTTAAAATCAATAAAAACGCACTATACGTCCGAGCCGCTACACCCAAAACAACACAAACACACAGAAAATTAGACTTTGGCACAAAGAGCATGAGGAAACACATTTCCCAACACGCCTGTGGAGATGCTTCAGGAGGTCGTTAAAGTAAGTCGCCTCACTTACTTTAATTGATTTGAAATTAAATTAAATTAAAATCTGGACTTGATTTCCATCAATGACTCTGCGAAAATGTGTCATTGACGTTTATACTATTGATATCAATGGAAAAGGGTCTTGGGGGGGGGGGGGCACCCACAGGGGCGGCCATGTTGGTTCCAAGCTCCTCCTCAACAGAATGTTGTTTGTTGATGCAAAAGTTTGAAAGATACTTCCTTTTTTGTTTTGTCTCTCATTGTGTGTCAGGTGATTGTTTCTGAAATCAGAGCAGCAAAAACAGACGATGTTCCCTTATATAAGATCATTTTAAACAAATAATTCATCTGGTGTTCTTCTTGTGTTTTCTGAGGATAAACTGCAAAATACTCATAAAATACTGTTGTTTGCTTGTAGGGAATAAATTGGCAAAATATCAGCAATTAAAGAAAAACAGATTTTAAACACAAAACAAAAGAAAATTTATTTAAACAGACAGAAAATTTCTGTCTGTTTAAATCTACGGTATCTTAAGAACATGTTCACGTCTTTATCTCACTGTTAGACAGACTTTTCCAACAGGAAAGTGAAGTTTGTAAACCACTCACTCTCCCACACCAAAGTCCATAGAGAAAATCAGTGATTTTAGCTCACAGGGACACAGGAGCTGCTGGTCTACTGCTGCCTCGTGTGGTCACTTTGTGTTACTGAGGTAAATCTGAACAAAGAATTTAAAATGCCAAAGTGACAAAATAAGACATTTGAACTTAGTGATGGAGGCAGCAGTGGATCAACAACTCCTGTGTGCTGTGATGTAAAATCACTGATTTTCTCTATGGACTTTGGTGTGGGAGAGTGAGTAGGTTAACAAACTTCACTTTCCTGTTGGAAAAGTATTCTGAAGATATTGTAGACTCAAAATTATGTAGATTTTAATATGTGCATCTTTTGCTAATTGGTTAGCCTTTTTGGTCAGTAGGAAAGTCCATATCTTAGGTTCTCAGCAGCAGGGGGCGCTCACGGCACAGTCAGTACCTCATACAACCCGAGCTATCACCTAAATATGCCAAAGCTAATGCAAAATAACATTAATCAGATTTAAATTTCCACACTAATTAAGTATAATTAGCTGAGAGACACTGAAGGAGCTTTAAAATCCTCATTAACAACAATAATTCACTGATGTCGTCTTGTGACTGAGAATTAAGACGTGGTCGCTGCTCTGCTCAGTCACCACCTGAACGACACACACACACACAAAAACAAACCAGGGATTATCCTCCAAACAGCAGGGAAGTGAAGTTCATCATCACCACCAGCAACAACAACAACAACAAGGACTTCCTCCTGGAGTCAGCGAGGAGCATGTGGAGGCAACATGGGGGCTGTTTTACCATCTATCAGCACAGACACACACCTGACACACCTGTCAGAGACGACTTAGCCAGAGCACCGATCCCATACGTGTTGGTCGACTTCCTCTTGAGACGAGGCAGAATTGAAGTGGTGTCCTCCATGGACAACTGGAGACGCAGTCGAGGGACGAGGAAAGAATAGGAAAAATAAAGATGGAGTTCATAGATCAGAGATTTTTTTTTTTAAAAAAAGAGTATTGTATTGTGGCAGGAAAGAAAAAAGAAAAATGAGGAGAAGCAGAAAGAGCAGAGGGAGGGAAAAAGAAGGATTATTCAGTGTTCTTGTTCAACGGCTCTCAGGGAACAGATGAGTCATAAATGTGCACAAACAAAAACGAGGCTGAAGTGGTGATTTAAAGGCAATTTAAACAGACAACATGGTGTTTTCTGAGCAGAGTAGGTGGGAAATATTCTCAAAAGTAAGGCTGTGTTTTTAACCAGCAAACTGTGTAAAAAAAACTACTTTTAAATTTACATTTAAATCACGGAAACCAAAGCCAGGAGATTTATTTATTCGTAAAATGCTTTTTGTTCAAGGACGTTTCTTCAGCTCAGAGACGTAAGATTTAAACTCAAGTGTCTCACCCTAACCCTGACATGGCGAATTCTGTCCTCGTTGCCCACGGTTACCTCAGTATAGTCATCATAATCACAGGTTCAGGCAGCATCAAATATTTTTCCTGATTAAAATGATTCAGTTAACATTTCCCAAGTTATTTTTCTGTCACGACAAATTCAAGGAAATATTTTTTTTCTTTTTTTTTGGGGGGTTGGGGGGGGGGGGGGGGGGGGGATTATGTTCCAGTTGTCATCAAAATTTTCCAACTCGGAAATGATTAAAAACCTCATTAACCCCAAGATGGCTGCCAGTCGTACGAACTCATAATTTCACTTCCGTCATAGTTGTCTCACAGTAAATCAATCGTACACCTCATACTGTTCATCCTTTAACTCTAAACATGTCGCTACAGTGTTGGTGTGAGCAAAACACCATGTAGAGCATTGGAAATCACTGCTATAGCTAACAATAGCTAGCCTGAGATACGTTAGCGTCCCTGTTTCTTTAAGTTTTGAGTTCCTCGTGGCAGAATCTTGGCCTCGTTGATCTTTTTCGCGTTCTCTGTCCATGAAGACTTGCGCGCGTGTTCTATTAACACGTGGTTTTAACTAAGCTAACTAGCACCAGGTTTTCACAGGGGCCGCACAGACATTAACATGCTGAAGCTAATGCTAAATCCAAACCCAACAGCACTGTCTATTCTGATATTATTGTTTGTCTTTTCACACACATTTGGGGCAGAGCGGATGACGACATTGATGATGTCACATGGCATGGTTCAGTTTGGTACAGTATGGCACGGTTGGGAGTTGTAAAGCTTTGCTTGGTAGGTGGGTGTGGGCTGTGCCTTACCGTACCATACCATTCTAATCTGGTACCCCAATGGAAGGGTGCCAAAGAATGGAACGGTGGTGGGACTGGTTATTTTGGTACTGGTCCTCATGGAAACACACAAAAAGAAAATACATACTGTACTGAACCAAACTGAACCATTCCACTCAGTGGAAACACAACTTTAGTGGACGTTGGTAAAGTTTTCAGTCAAGTTCAAGTTCCAAGACAAACTTGACCCAGAGTTGACGTACAAATGGGGGAAAAAAAGGACAAAGTTGAACACAAACGACATAAATGTCACTATTTTAAAGGTGTTATTTAACGTACAAACACGCACGCATCATGAACGTATGTGTCAGTGTCGTCTTTCAGCTCAGATCTCCCCCGGAACCTGCCATGTTTTTTGAAGTGAGGTTGAAAGAGACAAACAGATTTGTTTCCACTTAACAAAAGTGAATTCACGCGTGAACACCGCTGTGAGTGAAGCTGCAGAAACTGCCGAGTCGTGATGATGCCCGTTCAAAACGGCAAAGACTCAGAGGAGCAGGAGAAGAGACGGATGAAAGATGACAGGTTGAGGTTCGAGTGAAGGAGGAGGAGGAGGATGTTTAACGTCTGCGCTCAAATCTTAGGAGTGATGGAGGAGAAGCAGGAGGAGGAGGAGACTTGAACCAGGAGACTTACGTTGATTCCTTCCCAGGAAAACTCGGCACGGCCATGCTGGGGGAGGAGGGGAAAGAGGAGGAGGAGGAGGAGGAGGAGAAGGAGGAGGACAGGAAGGTCGAGCAGATTTGGAACACAGAAAAATGAGAAACACAAACATTAACAGTCAGGACGAAGAGAAACGTCAGGAGTTTACGTCGAACACAGTAAACATTTACAGCGATAAAGTACGAGTCAGTTTAACACCAGTTCAGATTTAGTGTGAAATTTCTATCAAAATAACACAAAAAAGAGTTAAATTCACTATGAAATAGTTTTAAAATCATCTATTTTTAGTGTTAAATTGAACAGTTTACTGTTCCATAGAGTATGATTCCAGAGTCTATTCTGTCCAGTGTAATTTTAACACAGTAAATTTTACAGTGTAAATAAATACACAAAATAGACATTTTGCAACTGTTTCTAAAAAAAACTTTAACTTAAAATTGAACCACACTGTTTATTTCAAATAATGTTAAAACTTGTCTTTGTCCATCTGAGAAGAAAAGCAGAGAATATTCACATTAATGTGAATCATTGTATGTTTTCAGCTGCAAAGTCAGTCTTTGTAGATCGACCCAGAATGTTTAGGCACCTAATAGATACCATTCAGCAGTGACCCTGTTGCCGGGGGCAACATGAAAACTGAGAACTGAGACGAGGCCTGATCTGCACACCAGATCCTACACTATAATCCAAACGAATTGCAATTGTATAATAATAATACAGTATGCAGTCCTGGAAACAGTCCAGTCTCTATTATGTTACAGTGTGACCACTTCCTGTCAAAACAGTTTTTAAATAAAAACTAGAACCTCCACCAAGCAATGATAAAGAGTCCTTTAAAACATTCCCGGATCCAGATGGCGATCCGGATCAGAACCAAAATCTAATCATCTGTTCCTTGTCCCATTACACACCTTCACGGAAAATTCCATCAAAATCCCTCCATAACTTTTTGAGATATTTTGCTAACAGACAGACAGACAGACAAAAACAAAGGCTAGCAAAAACATAACGGCTGAGGTAATAAAGTTATACCACGTTTTCATAGTTATATTTATAAAGTAATTACACGTTTATATTTAACATTTTGTTTTAGAGGTTATTCTTAGTGTGTTAGCCGTACTAAAGGTACAGTTGGATTAATGGGTAATCCAGAGGGCGCCGGTGAGAAAACTCTTGACAGACGGACGCAGTTGCAGGTCACTCAGTCAAGCAGCAGGTGTCAAGTGGATCAGTTGTGTGAATGTTAAAAAGAAACTGATATTTAAAATGAAGTTCCTTTAAATGAAGTTTGTTTGTTCGTTTGCAAATGATCCGTCTGTACCCAGGGGATCAGCGGTGTATGAACAGCGTTGTATAAATAAACGGGCCATGTGCTGGATCAGTGCAGCTGCACATGTTTGATTTTAAATTGGATTTTTTCCATTTCAGTGTTTTACTGATTGAAGATATTCCAGGAAACAGTAATTGAACAGGTTGGAGGCAGTTTCTTTTTTTTTTTTTTTTTTTATTATGAGTTTATTATCACTGGTGAGATTGACTTCAGCTGTGGACACGAGATCGCCCCCAACAAACAAAGCAAATACTCATATAAATGGAAATGCGTTAATAACGTGGCAGGTGGTGGAAGACGATCCAGCTCATTTGAATTTTTGCAATAAAAGCAAGAAAAGAGGAGAAAATAAAACGTGAGGACGAAGTCTTTATTCATGTTTTAATCTGTAGCTGCTGCTTTTACACACAAATGAATGTTAATCTGAGGCTTTACAGATTAACATTCCTCAGCCTGTGTTTGAGGATGAAGACAATGTCCAATACTTACAGCGCAAACTTCAATATCTGCCGATACCGATACTGAGTATCGTATCAGTCATTTTGGAATCTCATGTATTTCTGAGTCAGAAATCCAGTTCCTCCGACAGGAACTGAACTTAACTCAGAATTTCCGACTACAACTGCAACTGCAATGCGCACCATGAGTCAGCAGTTTTCAGAAAATATCATCACCAGATTACTAAGCTGTCATAAATAACTTAATGTTGGTTCTGTGATGCTGCGCTTTTAATTTGTAAATGTCGCACAAACACACTTTGAACTGTCTCTTTTTAACCTTCATTAATTCTTGGAAAATGTCCTGAACAAATATGTAAATCAGTAGGTGAATGAATCGTCGGTTTCATGTGAGCAGCAGAAGAACGTCCTCGACAGAGAGGCTGCAGAAAATGGATCTTTCTCTGTCGGATCCTCAGAGTCGTCGCTGCCGAAGTTAAATATTTAACGACCCACGAGAGAGAGAGAGACTCACTCGACAGCAGTGATTTATTATTTAACGCTTCTGAGCGACCGCTTCAGTGAGTCGCGGTGACCTCTGTCGGCGACGGTGACCTCTGTCGACCCCTGCAGTCACTACAACAACACTGACAAACACGGTTACATTGTTACCTCGTACGCAGTAGATTATTGATTTGCTGTCTTGATCGGTTCTGTTAGAGAATCTGAATAAATCTTCCTCAGCCTCTGAAAACAAAGCCATGTTTATCAGCAGATTATTCAGATTTTGGGGTGATAATCCTAACTGCGGATTACGACAGTATGTGGTGTAAATGCAGTGTTTTGTATGAGTGGTTTGTTTTGTCTGAGGAGTGGAACGTAGTAAAAGCTGATGTCCTGATTTGTTGATTCGTGCGTGGACGTCGCAGCGGCGCGTTGGCACTCGTTTGTCGCGTCACACGTGTTGCATGTAAAACACTGTAAGTGACCAATTTCTTTTCAGTTTCATTTCTTTTCAATATCAACTTCAGTTGCAGTTTTCCGACGTCCTTATGGGGGAGCCGTACCAAATTCGTGCCTTAAAGCTCCGTACAAAAGGAGTTTTGCACCAACAACACCAGACACAACATCACCGTCACTTTGGCAACTGTAAGAATCATTTGTGTGTCTTGTCAGCCTCCCACCACAAGGGGGAGTGTCACTGATGCTAGTTATATAAGTGGCTGGTTTGGAGAGACATTTGGCATTTTTCCGCTATACAGTCCTAGTTCTATTCTGTTTGGTATCAGACACGTTGTTTTCCATGACTTCATAGTACCTCCTCGAGAAGAACCTGTAGCACTGAGCCTTTAAATGATTCTGCTAACACAAACACGGCAGAGTTCAGGGTCAGAGTGTTGCTCACATGAAGGGATTAATGGCCTTAAATGTGTGTGTGTGTGTGTGTGTGTAGGTGGCTTCCTCCATGATTTATAGTGGTCAAATGTACAAGATGTGAGTGGTAATAGTGGAGCCATCTGCGTCCTTGGGCTGTGCGTGTTATTAACACAAAGCTTGCGTCACCCTTCTCAGGATTTGGATTCAGAAAGAGTCCATGGTCAACGAGGACAAAAAGAACGTCATCACCTGCTTTTATCGTCTCTTCGTGTCTGTGTGTGTGTGTGTGTCTCATATTTTATATTCAAATCGACTCCATAAAGAACTTCACAGCCAACAGATGATGTCAGAGGAGGGTTTTTTTGTGTGAATTTAATTTTCTGCTCCGACGTTGAACTCGTTGCACCGCTGCTTAAATCGACTCCTCGCGCCTTCAGGCATTTTCCTGAATCCGACATTTTACGTGATAATAACTACGTCTACACAACCTTCAATTTTCTTTTCCTATTCGTACAGGATCGCGAGGGACTCCAGCGTATTTCCCAGCATGCATTTCATCATAATCCAACCTTCACTTGTGGTTGTTTTCTCAAGGGGGAAAAACATCACTTTGATGAAGCAGAAGCAGTGGTGTTTCAAAGAACTTCAGGGGCCCAGGGCAAACACAAAAAAGTGCATACCGTAATACATCTATTTATAATAATTCTTATAATAATTAATGAATTTGAATACCCTTTAGCAAATGTCAGCATAAAAAAAAACATTTCTTACTGCAAATCAGCATTACATTGTCATTGTGTGACTGTTAGCATGCTGCTATTAGCATTTAGCCCAGAGCTTTATACCGTGCCGAGGCACAGCTTAGCAGAGTAGCTAGCATAGCTGTAGCACATACAGAGCAGTTTTGACTCGTTTCATGTTTCGTACGAATGAGCGCCCATGAAAGTCACAAATATTGTAATTAACACGTCAGTAGTAGTAATTAATATCATTATTTCTGCAAACACAAATGTGATAATTGTTGTTTTCTTTTCAAATGTAACCGATGATGCTGTGTTTAATTTACTTCCTGCAGTGGCCGCCACACTTTCCGGAAAAGAATCGGAAGAAGCCACACCCATGCCGGATAAAAATGGCTGTCAACAAAGAAGACAGTCGTGGTGGAAAATGTCACTGTGAAAAGTCTACGATACAGGATTTCTATAGTCGTGGGCAAATAAGGAAACATGTAAGTGAGACACTAACGACTGCTTGGTCTAACTGGCTAGCTAAAAGCTTCTCGCAAGTTAGCATGAAGGTGGAGAAATCTGTATTTCATTGAAGATAATCTTTAAATATGATTCCTTTGTGTAAATTCAACATTAATTTACACTTCAGTTATTGCAAGTTTCACTTTTAGTTTAACACTCCTTATAATCATACGTGCTTTAACAGAATTAGAAGAGGGTTTTTGTGAAATTTGAATTCATAAATGAATACTTAAAATTGAAAGGGGATTTGCAAAAACAACCAAAAATGCTACATAAGTAACTGAAAGCGATGCTTTAAATTTTCAAGCTGTTGTGTCATGTTGCTTTGATTTTGCTCATGTGTAAAACTTTGACTAACTTGAATTTGACGAGATGTGAAAATGCAGAAGAATCTCATCTAGACTTTATCTGGGAAACTGAACGACGGCGAAACGTTCACCAACACATTGTAACTGAATCTCTGTGGTTTCGTCTTTCGCAAACACATTAGACGTGTAAAAGAAATGAAAAACAAAAGAGATAAATGTCGTCTCTGGTCCTGAGGAAAAATCCCGCTCAGCTCTGTTTTGTGTTGGTGTGTTTGTGTGTTTGTGTTGTTGTGTTTGTGTGTTTGTGTTGTTGTGTCTCCTTCAGTCGGACTCGTGTGGATGTGGAACACATAAATCCTCAGAGGAGACCGGATCAGAGCACTCGGCATCGATCGCTCTCTTAGTGGAACCACACGCGGGCTGATGTTTCAGCTAATGTGCTTTTCACTGAGACTAATGCAACATGGATGTTTTCCTGTGTTTACTGTGAGCGGCTCGATACGACCACACCTTTGATCCGAGTGTTCCCTGGTAACAAGGTTAACTCTGCTGTGTCTCTGAAGTCAAGTTAAACAAGGCCATAATAAAATGAAGAAGAGAGAGTCAAGGAGCTGGAAATCCATGAGGAGAAGAAGTTATGGATTTATTGAATCCAGAAGAAGCCAATAATACAACATTACAGATGATATCTGGTGTAAAACACAAACCAAACACCAACCCAACCAATTTATCAAACAACTAACCAAACAGCCAACTCACTAACCAAACAACCAATTTACCAAACAACTAACCAAACAGCCAACTCACTAACCAAACAACCAATGTACCAAACAACTAACCAAACAGCCAACTCACTAACCAAACAACTAATTTACCAAACAACTAACCAAACAGCCAACTCACTAACCAAACAACCAATTTACCAAACAACTAACCAAACAGCCAACTCACTAACCAAACAACCAATTTATCAAACAACTAACCAAACAGCCAACTAACCAAACAACCAATTTACCAAACAACTAACCAAACAGCCAACTCACTAACCAAACAACCAATTTACCAAACAACTAACCAAACAGCCAACTCACTAACCAAACAACCAGTTAACTACTCAAAAACCAACCAATGCAGGAGATAATCCAACATTACAGATCATAGCTGTCATAAAATACCAACCAATTAACTAGAAGATGTTGTGGATTTATTCAATCCAGAAGAAGCCAATCATCCAACATTACAGATAATTGTTGTAAAACACCAACTCAACAACCAACAACTACCCAGCGAGCAAACCAACAAAGATCCAACCAACTAACTAAACGACCAACTATCCAACCAACTAACTGAACAACCAACCATCCAACCAACTAACTAAATGACCAACCATCCAACCAACTAACTGAACAACCAACCATCCAACCAACTAACTAAACGACCAACCATCCAACCAACTAACTGAACAACCAACCATCCAACCAACTAACTAAACGACCAACCATCCAACCAACTAACTGAACAACCAACCAACTAACTTAACGACCAACCATCCAACCAACTAACTAAACAACCAACCATCCAACCAACTAACTGAACGACCAACCATCCAACCAACTAACTAAATGACCAACCATCCAACCAGCTAACTGAACGACCAACCATCCAACCAGCAGAGGAGATGATCCATCAGAGAAGACAACTGTCCTTTTCATCTTTTCTGATGTGGTTTTATTGTCATAAATGTTTTGTTTGTCTCAGGTCAGACCTTCAACACTGTTTCAGCAGAAATCATCTCCCTTTATTCGGTCCTGTCAAATCCGTCTCCCTCCCTCTCTCCCTCCGTCCCTCTCCCTCTCTCCATTTTGCCGAGTCATCTTGTAAACAGCTGAAGTGCTGTCTTGGGATCAGAGGAGCAAAATAAAGATTCACCGATGCTGAACGTCAACACTCGGCTACGTAACAATGACAGACCTGCAGCTGTACGTCAGTCCATCTTTACACTCTGTTCGTTTATCATTACACAAAAACATTTGTAAACGAATCTTAACTGAAACCAGTGGGTCCCAAACACTGGGTCCAGACCCACAGATTAGTCGTGGGCGATTCCTTTAGGGTCCACAAAAAATTTTATTCAACATTTATGTGTATTTGTTTTAAATGACATAATAATTTACCAAACAGCTCAGAGAAATGTGTTACAGTTACAGACGGCTGTAAGTTAGTCACTGTGTATGTTATGTAGAACTTTGCTCTTGTTATGATTTATTTTATGATTTGGGTCGCCATAGTTTTTTAAAAAGTTGCTCCCCTTAAAGAAAGTTTGGGAAACACTGACGTAGACTATGGAGCCATTTTCAGAAATGGGTATTAATGTAGAGATATTGCAGATAAATGCTTGTTAACCATGAGTGAATCATTATTGAAACAAATGGAAAAGGAATTGGGAGAGAACTGCAGGTAACCAGCAACCATGCTGGACACATGGATGTAGCCCATATGCATATTTTTGCCAAAAGATAATAGGATATTGGGATAAAATATGGCAGGGTTTAAGACAAATAATAGGATACGAGGTACCTAAGTCATGTAAGACACAAGATACGATACAAAAATAGGATGAGTATCTTGTTAAAGTTCTGCTATCGGCAAGTAAAAAAGCCATAACAAGGTTATGGTATAAAGTAGAAAAAATTATTGTCATTGGAAAAATTATGCATAAACTACAATTACAAGAGACACAATTTCAGGAAAAATGGGAAAAATGGACGGATTATAGAACACAGGACACCACCATCACCACTGGACAATAAGGACACTGACATGTGAATAATTGCTTTGTGAAGTGCTTAAATAATTGCACTGTGATTGGTTACATTTGTTTATAGTTTGTCTCCTTTAATGCCATTTTCTGTTTTTTTGTTGTTTTTTTTTACCTGTATCTCATATGAACAGAGTAAAACCTGACACTGTAATTGCTGCAAGTCAATTTTAATAAAAAAAATAAGTTTAAAAATAAATAAATAAATGTTTGATATAAATGAGTTATGAAGCCACCAGTGGACGACGGTCAAACTGTAAAACAAAAGAAGCAGCAGCAAGTGATGGAAAAACAATAAGATGGATGTCTGTGTTTTCCTCTCTCTCTCTCTCTCTCTCTCCATTCTCTCATCTGCTCTCTCTGTCTCTCTCTCTGTCTCTGTCTCCCCAGGGTCCACAGCTGAGAAGTGATACATGGCTCAGTGATAGCCTGAGCCCGAGGGGAGCAGCTCTGTGGCCTTGGTAAGAGACTATCAACACACACACACACTTTCAGACTCACTCAGTCACAGTCAGTGCAGACAAACACACACAAGCTCGCTGCGGTTCGATGACTGTTGACGCCACAAATTTCCTGCCTCATTTTTGTTCACATTGTTGTGAGACCCTTCAGACATTTGTTTGTTCTTAATACTTTTCCTTCTGTTTTGGTAAATGGGATTTTTTAGCAAAACGTGCATGAGATGCAGAAGCTCACTTTCACTGAAACCTGATTTAAAAACTAATAAAAATCTACATCAGTTTAAGTTTACGGTATCTTCAGAACATGTTCACGCCTTTATCTCACTGTTAGACAGACTTTTCCAACAGGAAAGTGAAGTTTGTAAACCACTCGCTCCCCCACACCAAAGTCCATAGAGAAAATCAGTGATTTTAGCTCACAGGGACACAGGAGTTGTTGATCCACTGCTGCCTCCATCACTAAGTTCAAATGTCTTATTTTGTCAATTTGGCATTCAAAATCCTTCATTTTGATTTAAATCAATGACACAAAGTGACCACACGAGGCAGCAGTAGACCAGCAGCTCCTGTGTTCCTGTGAATTAAAATCACTGATTTTCCCTATGGACTTTGGTGTGGGAGAGTGAGTGGTTTACAAAGTGAAACAAGTGCAACCTCTGATAGTCTATGGTACCGTAAGAACATGTTTACATCTTTATCTCACTGTTAGACAGACTTTTTCCAACAGGAAAGTGAAGTTTGTAAACCACTCACTCTCCCACACCAAAGTCCATAGGGAAAATCAGTGATTTTAGCTCACAGGGACACAGGAGCTGCTGGTCTACTGCTGCCTCGTGTGGTCACTTTGTGTCACTGAGGTAAATCTGAATTGAATATTTCTAATGCCGAAATCACAAATATAAAAATATGAACTTAGTGATGGAGGCAGCAGTGGATCGACAACTCCTGTGTCCCTGTGAGCTAAAATCTGTAGTTTTCTCTATGGACTTTGGTGTGGGAGAGTGAGTGGTTTACAAACTTCAGTTTCCAGTTGGAAAAGTCTGTCTAACAGTGAGATAAAGACGTGAACACGTTTGTAAGATGTTGCAGCCTTAAACTGATGTAGAGTTTATTACCCGAGTCCTTTGTATTGTGGCTAAAATCAGTTTTTTCTCGTTTCACTTCAAAGAACCTGAACTGTCCCTTTAAGGCAGCGACACAGAGGAAACAGGCAGGTGAGTGGTCGATCTATTGCTGCATTTGACTGCAGAGTAATTCGCCGAGCACTCGATAGATGGGCGGTGACGTGTCTGCTGTGTCGTCTCTGTTCTGCAGGAGATTGGGCTGAAAACAAACAGTGAGGCTAAAGAGTTGGACGTCAGCCTTAATTTGACGTTTGGGCTGAAGAGGAAACACGTCCTGGATCTGAACGTACGTCTGTGTCCCTTCAACATTCCCGCCTTCTCTTATTGTCCTGTCCCGTCTCTCACTGGGTGACACACAGGTTACAACCGTGCACACCTTACAGACTCTCGCAGACAGACAGACAGACAGACAGGCAGACAGACAGACGTTAACACCTCGTCCAGTTTACAGTCACTCATTAGTCTCTGCTGTGACTTGAGGGAGGAAACCAGGAGATCCAGCAAACTCCAGACAGCAAGTTCCAAAATGGCCGACAGATTCAAACCCAGATGTCTGTACACTGTAAAAACGCTTTAGTCAAATGTTGTTTGGCCAGAAAGCGTCAAACTAGCTTGTAAAATGTGCAGCTACTTTCAGACTGTGATGTTTCTTAAAATGTGGGAAAACTGGACAAAACTTAAAAGAAATTCTGACATGTAAGAAATCTTGACTGCCTTGACTTACTGAAACTGAATTCACTTACTGAAAAGGAATAATTAACATATGAAAATTCTATTTGCACGTACACCAATCTGTGAGAGTGAATTAAAAGCTAAAAGTAAAGGTGGAATGTCACAACTTTCTTATTAGGCAAAGAAATGCGCACAATTTCCCCGGAACAAGGCTTATTTTATTGTCTTAAGACATTTTTTGCAGTGTAGCCCTCCCAGATATCACCGCCATCTTCTTTTCTTTTTCTCTTTTTGTGCATTAAAACCCAATCATTTCCTTTAATAATCCCTGAATTAAGATGAGAATTTAAAACCAGAAAATGAAAGAACATGGCTGAACCCTTAACTCCTCCCACTTGTTTGTCAAACATTATTTTTGCAAGTTGCTAGTTTATCTTATTAAGACAAAGTTCTTGCCAAAAACTTCCTTATTAGGCAAAAAATATGAAAAATTTCCCAGAAACACGGCTTATTTTTCTTTCTTGAGAGTAATTTTTTGCAGTGTAGCCATCAGCAAAATGAGAAAATAGACTCAAAAATGATGAGAACATTTTTACCTGATCTCCATCTTTCCTCACTGGAACTGCATCCACAGCTGGAGAGGCAGAGAGGACAAGAGACAGAGATTAGAGATTATTAGATTGTCATGTGTAGGATTGAGTCACACACAAACGTCTCAACCATTTAAGTCAGTGGGAGAAACAGAGGGAGAGAGAGAGAGAGAGGCTGACAGAGAGTGACAGGGACGAGAGGGCGTCGCAGTGAGGGAGTGGTCAACCAAAATGACACACACACACACACACACTGGTTAAAATAGACTCAAAAATGATGAGAACATTTTTACCTGATCTCCATCTTTCCTCACTGGAACTGCATCCACAGCTGGAGAGGCAGAGAGGACAAGAGACAGAGATTAGAGATTATTAGATTGTCATGTGTAGGATTGAGTCACACACAAACGTCTCAACCATTTAAATCAGTGGGAGAAACAGAGGGAGAGAGAGAGAGAGAGGCTGACAGAGAGTGACAGGGACGAGAGGGTGTCGCAGTGAGGGAGTGGTCAACCAAAATGACACACACACACACACTGGTTTCCATGACTACAGAGGACATTCCATTGACTTCTATTCATTTCCTGCAGACTTACTCTAACCTTAACCATAATTACTAGTGTCCTAACCCTAACCCTGACCCTGACCTTAACCTAACCCTAACCTCAGCCTAACTTTAAAACATGTCTTCACCTTAAAATGGAGTCATGTATTAATTAATTATTTAGTCTTCCTTATGGGGACAAAAATCAAGTCCCCATAAGGAAGACTAAATAATTTGTTTATTGTTAAACTGTTAATTGTGTTTTAACCCAATTTATTATAATATTTAACTGGATTTCACTTTTTTAATCCTAAATGTATTTTTAATCCTAAGAGTTCACCTTTTATGTTCTTTTTACCAAATTGTGATTTGTTTGGTTAAAATAAGTTGTTAGTTGCCATAAAATCTGAATAACTATGGGCAAATCTCTGCAATGATCCAAACAATTTGCTACAGGATCACTTTAAATGTCAATATTTAAATTTACGTTTCATGTCTTCCATAAGGAAGACAAGTCCCCATAATGTGAGCGTGGAGACAGATTTTTTGTCCCCATAAGGAAGACAAGTCCCCATAATGTGAGTGTGGAGACAGATTTTTTGTCCCCATAAGGAAGACAAGTCCCCATAATGTGAGCGTGGAGACAGATTTTTTTGTCCCCATAAGGAAGACAAGTCCCCATAATGTGAGTGTGGAGACAGATTTTTTGTCCCCATAAGGAGGACAAGTCCCCATAATGTGAGTGTGGAGACAGACTTTTTGTCCCCACAACATAAGGAAGACCAGCCACACACACACACACACAGACACTAGGTTAATATTAGATGAATTATCCACAGACAGAGTGAGGATGAGTCATGATGAAGGCCAGAGACAAGTCTGCTAAAAGACACGTTTTCATCATGTCATCATTCAAGGGAGAAGAAACTTTTACAGTCGGTTACTAACATCTTGTTTTAGTAACTCTCATAAAAAAAATTAACTTTTTAAATAATATCTTTGGTTTTAATAAATATAAATTTTTGCTTTATCTCTCATTTTATTTATAAAATGAGAGATATGAGAGATGTTATTCTTATTAAATAAAATACTTTTTTTGCGGTGTTATTTTTGGTTTTTGTCGTATAACTGAGCGTTTATTTTCACCTTGACTGTGCAGATTAATAATCCTGACCTTTACTTCACACGCTCAGCCAATTTTCCTTTCAAAATAAGAGCCACTGACTTTGGCTTTTTTACTACTTCTTACATAAAACATTTGTCGTAACGCTTGGCAATAAAAAAAAATATATTATTGTAAAATGAAAAACAATTTTAGTTGTCATTCCACAACTGTCATAATGGAATAGTTAAATGAGGAATTAGTCAGACTGTGTGTGACAGACTCCAGATATAAATATAAAAGGCTCATTCGAATGAAAAATAACATTTCACACACTCAGGTGATTCTACACATGTTAATCATTATTTTAAATTGAATTTTACCTACATTTTACAAACTGGACCTTTAAGGCTCAGTCCCATTTCTCCTTGTTTTGGAAAGGATTGCAAAAGAATGATCAAATATTCTGGATTAGCAAATGACATCACCACTCATTCAGTGATGAATTCCAAGCTCTGCTCTTTAAAAAGTCCAGGATGTGATTAACAGAAATCGGATTCCCAGTTTTGTCGCTGTATCCGGAATAAAACCAGAAACAGGAAGTGACCGGGTCAGTCGCGGATCATAAAGAATAATTGAAGCTTTCTCAGACTCGTTGTCTTTTATCGCAGCATTAACTCGGGTGAATATTGAATCTCAGTCCAGTGAGAGTCTCAGAGCCAGAGCTAAAATTAGATCCATTATGTCGACCTGTGTGAGTCAGCGAGGCCTGGGATGTTGAAGGATATTAGATTTAAGTGGCGATGAAAGCAGAGGCTTCCCCTCTTGTTAACACAAATTATATCTTTACATCGTCTCTTTAAAACGAGCGTGAGATAAAACGCAGCCTCGTCCGAGGCTGAGGCTGCCGCAGACGCTGAAACACTCAAAGTCGAGGGCTGTGAAATTAGTCGGACTTGAGCCACAGATAACAGGAGTCAAGATGAGGCCGCTCCTGCAGACAAGTGCTTAAAGGGACAGTTTGGGTGGTTTTTTATGAGGTGCTGACACGCGACTGCCAGCAGGAAGACACTAAAAATAGATTTTAACAAATCAACAAGAAATTCAGCTAATAAAATCGACGTCATCTTAAGTCAACAGTGTGTTCACGTCTTTATCTGACTGTTTCCAACAGGAAAGTGAAGTTTGTAAACCACTCACTCTCCCACACCAAAGTCCATAGAGAAAATCAGTGATTTTAGCTCACAGGGACACAGGAGCTGCTGGTCCACTGCTGCCTCCATCACTAAGTTCAAGTGTCTTATTTTGTCAATTTGGCATTCAAAATCCTTTATTTAGATTGACCTCAGTGACACAAAGTGACCACACGAGGCAGCAGTAGACCAGCAGCTCCTGTGTCCTTGTGAGCTAAAATCACTGATTTTCTCTATGGACTTTGGTGTGGGAGAGTGAGTGGTTTACAAACTTCACTTTCCTGTTGGAAAAAGTCTGTCTGAAAAGAGCGAGTGGTTTTACAAAGCAACACAAACTTGGTGATTTGTATGAAAGCAGCCATGTTAATGAAAAGGTGTGCTAATGTCATGGAGAACTACAACACAAACGGAGAGTACAAACTACTCATGCCACCAAAACAGTGACTGTGGCTTTAAACTAAGGTTAATTAAAAATATCAAAATAGCTAGTCTGTTATATTTTCACATTTGTGTGACCCATGAAGACTGAATTCATGTCATTAATTCATGTTTTGACCAGCGTTTCCTTTCAAAGACCCAGCAGACAGGAACAGTGGTCATGGCTGCATTTCCACCAGGTTCTGAACCTCAAAGCAAATGTCCATCACATGGAAAATAAGACTATTAACTGTTGTTTTTACTGACTGATACGACTACTATCTACAGACTTAACTGGTGTCATGAATGTTTTCCTCGTCTTTCTCTTATCTTTTTATCATTATGGGGACTTGTCTTCCTTATGGGGACAAAAAATCTGTCTCCACACTCACATTATGGGGACTTGTCTTCCTTATGGGGACAAAAAATCTGTCTCCACACTCACATTATGGGGACTTGTCTTCCTTATGGGGACAAAAATCAAGTCCCCATAACGTAAATGACTCCATTTTAAGGTGAAGACATGTTTTAAAGTTAGGCTGAGGTTAGGGTTAGGGTTAGGACACTAGTAATTATGGTTAAGGTTAGAGTAAGTCTGCAGGAAATGAATGGAAGTCAATGTGATGTCCTCTGTAGTCATGGAAATGTGTGTGTGTTTGTATGTGCCTCCATACATGTGTGTTGTGAGGAGTAAACGGCCTCCAGTTTTCCCCGAGTATTGTTTTGAAGGTGTTCACGGTGAACAGAGTCATGACTAAGACTTACACGCCTTCCATTAACGCACACACGCACACACACACACACACACACGCACACACACACACACAGAGTGTATGACACAGCTGAATGAATCAGACTTTTCCCAACAGGAAACTGAAGTTTGTAAACCGCTCACTCTCCCACACCAAACCCCACTTTCCAGCCGCTAATTCTTGTGCATCATTTGAATGTTGAGAATCACTGCTGCTGCTTCTTCCTGTCTGAGCCAAGCGTATGCTAAGAGGCATTTTATGAACAGTTACTCTCCACTACAACAGCAGCTTTTTGTTCTGTTTTTAAAACCAAACATTTGTCAGTTAATTGGGCAAATCTAGCAACAGAATCTCTCTCCGTTCACGGTTTTTCAGAATAAAGGCTCTGGATTCTGTATGAAAGTGACATTTTTGTGAAGATAAGCAAATCATTTTAGGTTTTTAAAGTCTGCAGGGCCCTATACTGATGCTGGCATGCCAGTTTTGGCCACCAGTTGCTGCCCCCTGCACTATAACATCAATAAAACATTTATTTTATTTAACAAAGTGACTGAAAGGAACCCGACTGTGAGTCAGAAGTCAGTGTTGTCAGACCTGGATGAGGCTCAGGCAAGTTGAAAATGTTGTTGAGCAGCAACCATCGCCCGCACTCACTGTCTCACTGTCTGTCTGTCTTTCTGTCCTTCAGGTCAGAGATGCTCACGACTACCTGTCAGTCAAATCACTGACCACAGGACTCGCTCTGTGAGTCTGTCATCGTTGACTGGACTTCAGCATCACACAGTCGTCTGAAAAGGTCCGCTCGCATGTGCAAACGCGTCTCCGAGTGTCGCTGTGTCGGCAGAGGAAACACAATCGATACGAGGATACGAGGTCCTTCCCCGTGTCAGGTAACACGTCAAAACACACCTGACAGAGGAGAGCAAACACAGCTGAGAAGCACAGAGTTTAATCTGGAAGGAGCCCAATCCCATCAGAGAATATCTGTAGAGAATCAGAGAATATGTGTAGAGCAGCAAAACATAGGCGCTATCCACTGAACTAAGGACTTGCTGAATAAAATCTTAAGGCCACGATATCTTCAGAACATGTTCACGTCTTTATCTCACTGTTAGACAGACTTTTCCAACAGGAAAGTGACGTTTGTAAACCACTCACTCTCCCACAATAAGACATTTGAACTTAGTGATGGAGGCAGCAGTGGATCAACAACTCCTGTGTGCTGTGATGTAAAATCACTGATTTTCTCTATGGACTTTGGTGTGGGAGAGTGACTGGTTTACAAACTTCACTTTCCTGTTGGAAAAGTCTGTCTAACAGTGAGACGAAGACGTGAACATGTTCTGAAGATATCATAAACTTAAACTGATGCGGATTTTATTAAAGAAGTCTCTTATAATGAAATGATCCAAACTGCAGGTAACATGACATGAAAATCAAGTCTCGCTTGGTGTCAGTCTGACAAGAGTGAATAAAACCAAAGAATTAAATGTAGTATAAAATAAATTAAGTAGAACAATGTAACATAATGCAGTAATTAGTAAAAACGTTTTAAGATATATGCAAATAAATAAACCAATCAAAATGTACTGTGCTATTTATTTTAAGTGTTGTACCAGTCAATGAGAAGAACGATTTGATAAATAAAGATAATTATATTTATAAAAAATAATAAACAGACTGAAACATAAATAATGTTTCAGTTTAATTTCCATTAAATGGTTGGTTTTGACTCTGCTTTAAAAAATATCAACATTATTATTGTTACTCACTGTGTTTATATGAGTAAAAAAAATAAGAACAAAGTCGAAATTAAGGTGCACGAAACGCAAAATTAAGATTAAATCTGAACTAAGCCGCACAGATGAGAAGGAACTTTGAGCATCAGCTGTTTGAACTTCACTGACTTCACCTCAAAGAAATTTAATCCAAAATATCATAACGGTCTAAGATGCTGGTCACATCTGAGTTTCATCCAGTGTGGCAGTTCCTGGTGTTCATGTTTAGAACCTGCAGCACAAACGTGGTGTTTGTAGAACATTTGTGATGTAAACTCAGAAACGGCGAGTCCAAAAGAGGCGTCGCCTCCGGTTTTTACAGCAGCTGAGCTTCATGTTGTCCAGCCTGTGTTTGTTTCAGAGGAAATCGAGCTGCGTCGTGTCAGATGAAACTCAGAAAACAAAACAGAGGACGACGGATTAGGTCACATCTCACATGACAAACAATGAGCGCATAGACTTTTAATTCTAATATTTCACACATCAGAAACGTGATATGGGGGAAAACGTCAGTGAGCACAAAATAGTGGAGTAACATGTCATTGAATTAACCTCAGTAGCACAGGACTGTTCACTGAGACAGTGGAGCAGGAAATGTGAACAAAAATAATCCCTTTTCAAAGCTGATCCGTCCACATAAATTACTCTTTGAGTTTGAGTTGAGTCTCCAAATTTGAGCAGGGACACGAGGAAATCCATGTTTTAACCACCTAACAAAAGACTCATCCATAATAAAATCCACATTAATTTAAGTGCTTAAAGGGACAGTTTGGGTGTTTTTTATGAAGTGCTGACACGTGACTGCCAGCAGGAAGACACTAAAAATAGATTTTAACATCTGAACAAGAACTTCAGCTAATAAAATCGACGTCATCTTAAGTCAACAGTGTGTTCACGTCTTTATCTGACTGTTTCCAACAGGAAACTGAAGTTTGTAAACCACTCACTCTCCCACACCAAAGTCCAAAGAGAAAATCTGTGATTTTACATCACAGCACACAGGAGTTGTTGATCCACTGCTGCCTCCATCAGGAAGTTCAAATGTCTAATATCATAATTTCGGTGTTTAAAATTCTTCTTTAAGATTTATTAACTCAATATTGGCTCCTACAAATATGTTCACATCTTTATCAGACTTTTCCAACAGGAAACTGAAGTTTGTAAACCACTCACTCTCCCACACCAAAGTCCAAAGAGAAAATCTGTGATTTTACATCACAGCACACAGGAGTTGTTGATCCACTGCTGCCTCCATCACTAAGTTCAAATGTCTTATTTTGTCACTTCGGCTTTTAAAAACCTTTGTTCAGATTTAAGTCAGTGACACAAAGTGACCACACGAGGCAGCAGTAGACCAGCAGCTCCTGTGTCCCTGTGAGCTAAAATCACTGATTTTCTCTATGGACTTTGGTGTGGGAGAGTGAGCATGATAACCAAAGATGAGCAGCTTTGTGATACATTCAAGGACCCTCAGCAGTTTCACTCCCTCTACATGGTTGTGATTATAATTCATGGTTTGGTTAAGTTAGACCTGGACTCAGCTGGACCGCAGCACAGATTCAGTTTTCCAGTTACACTCGTCTGGATCTGCTGGGATGATCTTCCTCTCTCTCCCCTGCAGTGATGAAGATGAAGATTCACGGATGAACCGTGGTAGTTCCAGCCTGTCAGTGAATGACAGCGTGAGCGGTGGGGAAGCGGGTGTTTTGCTGACCCCGTCTCTCGGTGACCGCTGCACATTAGGTGCAGGATAATTGAGTGTGACAGTGTCAGACACTGACGAGCTGAGGGGGAAACAACACCACCCAGAAAAACCTGGACCGGGATTCAGCTGCACCGTCACCGCGGCGACAGAATCATCTCTGCTTATGAAACACAATAATTATAGTGTCGTGTTTTCCTTCGACGTTTCACTCGCACTAACACGAGGGTGAGATGGAAGAAGAAGAGGTGCACAGAGAGGAGTGAGAGCTGTTGACCGATATTTACTGTAACATTTTCCCTCCTCCTCCTCCTCCTCCTCTTCCTCCTCCTCCGTCTCTCATTGACCTCCCTCTTTTACCCTGGATCTATTTTTAGCTGCAGCTGCTCTAACTCGGGCCTGATACTGTGTAAGAATAGACGTTCCTCACAAGGAAACGCAGCAGGATGTGTCGGTTTGGGAGGAAGGGGCGGAGCCTTCGCTCTGCCGCTGTTTAATCCGAACTCTCTGAGGCCAATGACAACATTTGTTCACTCATGTTTGTGAGACGTTCCTCCTACAGCAGATGGTGGCGCTCTACAGTCGTCTTCTCTGTCTGAAACTAAAATTAGCAGCTAGGTTGTGAAAATTAACCACAAAAAAAACAAAACAATATTTCTCTTTGCTGTTTTTTTTTTAAATGTCTTTGTATGTAAAAAGTAATGTCTTTATCCACACAAAAACCTCCAAAATGACTCTAAAAACTGTAGTACACATGAACAACAACAAAAGTTACGTACTGCACCTTTAAATGAAAGAGTAGGAAGGTGTGTGTGTGTGTGTTCTTGTATTTGTTGCAGAGTGAGGACCAAAAATTGTATAAACGCCTACAAAGTGAGGACATTTTGAAAAAGTGAGGACATTTTGTCTGGTCCTCACTTCTTTAAGGAGCCTTTTCAGGGTTAAGACCTGTTTTTAGGGTTAGGACACTAGTAATTACAGTTAAGGTTAGAGTAAGTCTCCAGGAAATGAATGGAAGTCAATGTAACGTCCTCTGTAGTCATGGAAACCAGTGTGTGTGTGTGAGAGAGAGAGAGACAGAGAAAACACACCAACTTATAAAACCAACATAAAAACAAACATTATTATTTTATATTTTTGGTTCACTTCATGTTTTAAATCCTCTTCAGTCTCTTTTCTCTTTGCGTCCTTCACCAAACATGGTCTCCATGTCTCCCTGTGATCCCTCTCTCATCTGTCCACTCAGCTCAATGACAATCAAAGGTCACATTTTCCCTCCCTCCATTTATCCAACCCTCCTCCTCTTCCTCCTCCTCTTCCTCGCAGCAGCTTCCATTTATTTTCATAAAGCAGCTGATGAAGCTTTGATGGAGCATTCAAAAGTAGGTGATCACCCTCTGTGTGTGTGTGTGTGTGTGAAGACAGGACACACACACTTATGTTTGTGCTTCTATCATAGTGAGGACCCTCATAGACGTAATACATTCTCTAGTCCCTTACCCTAACCCTAAAACCAGGTCTTAACCCTGAAAAAGCCCTTTAAAGAAGTGAGGACCAGACAAAATGTCCCCACTTTGTCAAAATGTCCTCACTTTGTCAAAATGTCCCCACTTTGACAAAATGTCCCCACTTTGTCAAAATGTCCCCACTTTGACAAAATGTCAAATCAGTATTTGTTTCTACTTGCGACTGCACACAGATTTTAAAGGAACTCAGCAGGAAGTTTGTTCCGAAGATTTATTTGTGGAAAACTTCTGTTCATCTAATACATTTGCACGTCATTTGAGTCGGGATAGTTTCCTTTAACTTTATTGTTTTTTGTTTGGCAGAAGAAAAATATGAGAGGAACCTCCTGCAGGCTTCACTGTTTCCTGGAGACGGTCATTTTTGTAACGCGCTCCGACTCTTCGGCATGTCTTATGGTTTTTTTGGCTCTAATTCTTCCATGAAGACCACTTCTGACCAGATGTCTCCACACAGTCCATGAGGGAACCTGCAGGTCCTTCAGGCTTCTCTCTGGTCTGGTCTGGTCTGGTCTGGTCTGGTCTGGTCTGGTCTGGCCTGGCCTGGTCTCATCTGATGTCTCTGCTGGACATCTTCAGATTTTGCAGGGAAGACAGAAGATGTGTCCTTCATTTCTACGCTCCTCAACGTTCACGGTTTCTTTGTTGTTCTTTCTTGTTCTTTGCAGCAGAACACGTTGGAACCCCCGTCTGGTCTTTAGTGGAACCTCCTCGTGTCTCGTTGCTGTCCTCCCTCGTGTCCCCGTGTTTGACATGTGACATGTCTTCAGCGGCCTCACCCCGGCAGCAGAGTCCGACTGTTCCTCACACAGTTTTACGCTGTTTCTGTTTCAGTTAATGACTGTGTTTCAACCCACATTTGAAAAGAACGATCATTAGAAGCTGTTAAGTGTAATTGGTTAATTATCCACCTGATTATAAACCTACAAAATGACCTGGTTTGAAGACAGAGGACTTTCTATCACGACCAACTGTGATTTGATTTACATTTTATCTTCTCTTAGTTCACTCTGCATTTTAAATGTAAATGTATATAGAAATTATAATTTATATTTGGGAAAGAAATCTTATTTTACAGCATTTCCCACACAACTCCTTTTGCTAGTTAGCTTAGATAGATAGATGCTAGTCAGCTTTAAATGGATAGATAGATGCTAGTTAGCCTAAACAGATGGAGGGATAGATAGATGCAAGTTAGCTTAAACAGATGGATGATAGATAAATGCTAGTTAGCTTAATCAGACAGATGCTAGTCAGCTTAAACAGATGGATGATAGATAGATGCTAGTTAGCTTAAGCAGATAGATGCTAGTTAGCTTAAGCAGATAGATGCTAGTCAGCTCAAGCAGATAGATGCTAGTCAGCTTATACAGATGGATGAAAGATAGATGCTAGTTAGCTTAAACAGATAGATGCTAGTCAGCTTAAACAGATGGATGATAGATAGATGCTAGTCAGCTTAAACAGATGGATGATAGATAGATGCTAGTTAGCTTAAGCAGATAGATGCTAGTCATCTTAAACAGATGGATGATAAATAGATGCTAGTTAGCTTAAACAGATGGATGATAAATAGATGCTAGTTAGCTTAAACAGATGGATGATAGATAGATGCTAGTTAGCTTAAGCAGATAGATGCTAGTTATCTGTCCTCATCTAACAGGCTGCAGGATCTAGATCCAGTTTTTGATGCTATTATTATTATTATTATTATCAGTAACAATAATACTGCTTGTCATTATGATTATGCCTTGACTAAAAGTTCATCAGTATAATTTCTTATCAATAATCTCTGTCTGCCACCTCTGTCCATCTGTCCCTCACCTCTCCTCTGTCCTCCACCTCTGAGGTCAAAGAGGTCAGTTCATTTCAATCAGGCCTGAAAACATTATTATTTACTGCAGCTTTTTCTTAAATTCTTAAATAATCTTCTTAGTTACCGTATCAATTCAAGCACTTTTACTGGCAAATATCACATTTATCTCTTATGACTTTAATCTATTTTACTTTTAATGTCTTGCTTTTATTCTGTGATATAAATAGTGCTATATAAAAAACAGCCAATAGGAGGCGCCGTCTGTCTCTCTGACCTGCTCTGTTATTGGTCAAAGTCTCTCCAAGTAATCTTGTTTCCTGTCAGACAATTTGATTGACATTATGATGAAAGGTTATTACTGAATTATTGATCAGTGACAGTAGATATAAATTGCCCCATGTAAAGTGTCTTTCTGCTGCAGTTGACCGTTACGAGAGACTGAAGGCGGGGCCTGGTGGAGGCAGGAGGCGGGGCCTGGTGGAGGCAGGAGGCGGGGCCTGGTGGAGGCAGGAGGCGGGGCCTGGTGGAGGCAGGAGGCGGGGCCTGGTGGAGGCAGGAGGCGGGGCCTGGTGGAGGCAGGAGGCGGGGCCTGGTGGAGGCAGGAGGCGGGGCCTGGTGGAGGCAGGAGGCGGGGCCTGGTGGAGGCAGGAGGCGGGGCCTGGTGGAGGCAGGAGGCGGGGCCTGGTGGAGGCAGGAGGCGGGGCCTGGTGGAGGCAGGAGGCGGGGCCTGGTGGAGGCAGGAGGCGGGGCCTGGTGGAGGCAGGAGGCGGGGCCTGGTGGAGGCAGGAGGCGGGGCCTGGTGGAGGCAGGAGGCGGGGCCTGGTGGAGGCAGGAGGCGGGGCCTGGTGGAGGCAGGAGGCGGGGCCTGGTGGAGGCAGGAGGCGGGGCCTGGTGGAGGCAGGAGGCGGGGCCTGGTGGAGGCAGGAGGCGGGGCCTGGTGGAGGCAGGAGGCGGGGCCTGGTGGAGGCAGGAGGCGGGGCCTGGTGGAGGCAGGAGGCGGGGCCTGGTGGAGGCAGGAGGCGGGGCCTGGTGGAGGCAGGAGGCGGGGCCTGGGGGAGGTGTCAGAGCAGGGAGACACAGATGTCATGCAGAGCAGCTCAGCTGCTCACTCCTGCAGAGTGGAGTCTGACACACGTTTGATGCATCAGTCAACACTCGTGTCAACATTGACTCGTCTCCTTACATTAAGCTGAAACACCTGTACAACGTCCTTCAGTCATGAATGGAAAACATATACGTGAGTCAGTTTGTCGTAAAGTGATGACTTACTTTCCGTGTGAGAGGATTTGTTTTTATGTCAGGTTGTCAGACAGACACACAGAGGTGGACGAGTCCTGGACGCCGTCACTTTAACTGCGGCCACTCTGGACTCAAAGTTAAAGGTCACATGCAGCGGCAGCTGACCAACAGAGGGCGCCGTGACACTGCCTCCTACATGAGAAGAGACATCTTTGAATATCAAATTAAATAACTTATTATAAAATATAAATCATCCAGAAAATTATATAAAAAGTAGATTTTAAATATCTTGTGACATCTTGAAGTGATACTGATAGATGTATGGATATAAGAAAATACAATTATGTTGTACAGTAATTTTAATATGTATTGACTCAAAATCAGTGTCGGCTGTGACACGGAGAACAGGGATACAATATAAAACAGTTTTTAGCTAAGACTCACAATAACTTAAGAACATGTTCATGTCTTTATCTCACTGTTAGAGTTTTTTCAACAGGAAACTGAATTGTGTAACCACTCACTCTCCCACACCAAAGTCCATAGAGAAAATCAGTGATTTTAGCTCACAGGGACACAGGAGCTGCTGGTCTACTGCTGCCTCGTGTGGTCACTTTGTGTCACTGACGTAAATCTGAACAAATTATTTTATATGCCGAATTGACAAAATAAGACATTTGAACTTAGTGATGGAGGCAGCAGTGGATCAACAACTCCTGTGTCCCTCTGAGCTAAAATCACTGATTTTCTCTATGGACTTTGGTGTGGGAGAGTGAGTGGTTACACAATTCAGTTTCCTGTTGAAAAAACTCTAACAGTGAGATAAAGACATGAACATGTTCTTAAGTTATTGTGAGTCTTAGCTAAAAACTGTTTTATATTGTATCCCTGTTCTCCGTGTCACAGCCGACACTGATTTTGAGTCAATACATATTACAATTACTGTACAACATAATTGTATTTTCTTATATCCATACATCTATCAGTATCACTTCAAGATGTCACAAGATATTTAAAATCTACTTTTTATATAATTTTCTGGATGATTTATATTTTATAATAAGTTATTTAATTTGATATTCAAAGATGTCTCTTCTCATGTAGGAGGCAGTGTCACGGCGCCCTCTGTTGGTCAGCTGCCGCTGCATGTGACCTTTAACTTTGAGTCCAGAGTGGCCGCAGTTAAAGTGACGGCGTCCAGGACTCGTCCACCTCTGTGTGTCTGTCTGACAACCTGACATAAAAACAAATCCTCTCACACGGAAAGTAAGTCATCACTTTACGACAAACTGACTCACGTATATGTTTTCCATTCATGACTGAAGGACGTTGTACAGGTGTTTCAGCTTAATGTAAGGAGACGAGTCAATGTTGACACGAGTGTTGACTGATGCATCAAACGTGTGTCAGACTCCACTCTGCAGGAGTGAGCAGCTGAGCTGCTCTGCATGACATCTGTGTCTCCCTGCTCTGACACCTCCCCCAGGCCCCGCCTCCTGCCTCCACCAGGCCCCGCCTTCAGTCTCTCGTAACGGTCAACTCTGCAGCAGAAAGACACTTTACATGGGGCAATTTATATCTACTGTCACTGATCAATAATTCAGTAATAACCTTTCATCATAATGTCAATCAAATTGTCTGACAGGAAACAAGATTACTTGGAGAGACTTTGACCAATAACAGAGCAGGTCAGAGAGACAGACGGCGCCTCCTATTGGCTGTTTTTTATATAGCACTATTTATATCACAGAATAAAAGCAAGACATTAAAAGTAAAATAGATTAAAGTCATAAGAGATAAATGTGATATTTGCCAGTAAAAGTGCTTGAATTGATACGGTAACTAAGAAGATTATTTAAGAATTTAAGAAAAAGCTGCAGTAAATAATAATGTTTTCAGGCCTGATTGAAATGAACTGACCTCTTTGACCTCAGAGGTGGAGGACAGAGGAGAGGTGAGGGACAGATGGACAGAGGAGAGGTGAGGGACAGATGGACAGAGGTGGCAGACAGAGATTATTGATAAGAAATTATACTGATGAACTTTTAGTCAAGGCATAATCATAATGACAAGCAGTATTATTGTTACTGATAATAATAATAATAATAATAGCATCAAAAACTGGATCTAGATCCTGCAGCCTGTTAGATGAGGACAGAGAGAGGACGGAAGGAAAGACGTGAGTACGTGAGGGAGTACATGAGTGTGAGAGAGTGAGCGTGAGGGAGTACATGAGTGTGAGAGTGAGGGAGTACATGAGTGTGAGAGTGAGGGAGTACATGAGTGTGAGAGCGTGAGGGAGTGAGTGTGAGGGAGTACATGAGTGTGAGAGAGTGAGCGTGAGGGAGTACATGAGTGTGAGAGTGTGAGGGAGTATATGAGTGTGAGTGAGAGTGAGGGAGTGAGTGTGACGGAGTACATGAGTGTGAGAGCGTGAGGG